>QANX01004675.1:126469-137733 GCA_003254975.1 Ochetophila trinervis
AAGGAACCGTCGTCTATTATGTAAGTATAGACGACGGTTCCTTTAGGAACCGTCGTCGATAAGTTAACAATAGACGACGGTTCCTTTAGGAACCGTCGTCTATACTCTTCAATATACACGTGGCCACAACGTTGCTGCCACGTGTATTTTAGTCTTTTATCAACGACGGTTGTTGAAGTAACCGTCGTCTTTGATGTAACTTTAGACGACGGTTACAGTTAAAACCGTCGTTGATGTTTTTTAACCGTCGTCTTATTTTATTAACGACGGCTCTCTTTTTCAACCGACGTCTATATAAAAGTATGGCCGTCGTCAATAGCTATATTCTGTAGTAGTGAACTGATTCTCTAATTGCTGAACTCATGGCAGTAAAGGAAGCCATTTTGCTAAGCTTGAAAAATAAATGGACTGACATTATTTGCGAGTCAGATGCAAAAAACGTCATACAATGGCTGAACCGAGGAAGTACCAAGGACCTCCAATGGAAGATGGAACCGATTTTAATGGGATATTTTAAATTTATGTAATCAATTTGTTAATGTTAGTTTTATTTTGTGTAATCGTTCTTTGAACGAATGCGCCCATTTGATAGCAAAATGAGCTGCAGATCATGTGTTCACCGGTGAACTTCCACGTAATTTTCTATCAAAGTCAATTTTTGAGTGCTTAATGAATGAGAAGATGAGCTGTACCTCTAACTGATTCAGGCAGCCTGCTTTCTTTGTATGCCTTTCTTTTGGTTTATAAAACCTTTCCTTTAGCAAAAAAAAATAAAAAATAAAAAATTTTTGTCACTACGATATTTATAGCAAAAAGTGCATTTTTGTTTTTGTAGTGTGTTCAAAAGACAATAACTAGTACTGATAACCTCCAATCTTGGTGCGATTAGATTTTTATTTTTATTTTTTTGGTTTGATTAGATGTGGTGTTAAAATTTTATCACCAACTTATTAAAAATATTTTTGTACTGAAAAAGTATATGGATCCTTTTGTACTATCCTAAAAATTTATGTATCAAGTTAGGGAACAATTTATTACTAACAAATTAAGTAATAACTTTTGTTGTAGAAAAGACACGTTTTTAAGAGCATGTTTGTTAACGGTCGTTTTTGATTTTCCATTTTTGTTTTTAATTTTTTTTAAATCATATATGAAAATTATGTTTGATAATCGTTTATATTTTATCATTTTTCTATCAAACACTTTTTTAAAATTTTAAGAAAAAAAAAAATCATTTTTTTAATTTTTCTTTTTAGTTTTCTTTTTTTTTTTTTTTTTTTTTTTTTTTTTTTTTTTTTTTTTTTTTTTTTTTTTNTTTTCAGTTCCAATATCATTTTCGTCCAAGCTATGTTTTCACCTATCTCACTCGACCCAATCGTCGTCTCCAGCGTCTGATCGTTGACTTTACCCAAACGACAACTTCACCGTCTTTGATTTTGTGGGGGTGTGCTTACTTTGTTTGCTTCGAAGCTCTATCGCAACTAAGTACTCATAAATTTAGATCTGAGATTCTATCACAAGCTCTTGATATGTTTCTTTGTCTTTCTCTTTATTTTTCTGTTTGTTATCGTTTTTCTTGTTTTGGTTTCAGATTTAGAATCAAGTGTCATTGTGTGTTTACATTGTTTTCAGATCCATGGTTTGAGGATTCAAGTCTCTTTTTTATTTCTTGTTTGGAGTCGTTGGATTATTAGATTAGGAGAAAAAAGCAAATTTGGATTGTTTGCTGTAGATTTTTGTTTTGTTGGTTGTGTATGTACTTATATATATAGGGGAATGCTAAAGCACCCGAATTCGGGCATGTCTTGGAGCACGAAAAGTGAAAATTTCACGTCCGTTAAATTGGCTTTGAAAACGCACCGTATTGAAAAGTTGTCTTCCAATTTTGACTTGCTACGTTTATATTAGTTAGCAACGGTGCATTTTCTCATCTTCTGGCATTTACTAGAATGAGAAAAGAGAAAGATGGAGCTGAGTAAGTCCTTTGGAGATCTTTACCAAATTGGAGCAGAAATGGCTCTCTCACTGTGAAACCACCAAGAAGACTCAGATTCTAAGCATTTTCGATGGAGGAACCACCTGCATTGTCGCCGCAATATTTGTACACTTCAAAGACCAGATCCGCCTAAAGATCGGCGATCCCCATGCCCAAATCGCTAATTTCTTTGACCTCATTACGGGGACTGATATTGGAGGTGCTCTCGCTACAAAAATATAATTTAATTTAAATATTCCACACCAAAAATAAAAATAGGTGCTAGTTCTGTGAAAGAATTCTAAATGACCTGTAAATTTGTTACGACTCATGAAACCTCATATATATCACCTTAAATTTCTTTTTCCAAACAAAACAAAGAAAGGAAAAAATAAAAATAAAAAAGTCCAAATATTCAAAAATCGTGAATCAAAAGCAACATGAAGAAAACTATATTCTACAAATTCCTCCACACAAAAGCAGAAGAAGAGGCAGCCAAAACCAACCGTATATATGAATATTAGTGATAACAGAGCAGTACTATTTGCAGCCTTTATGTGTTAGAAATGTGAAAAAAATTTATCAGGGCCAAATGAAATACTTCTCTAATTCTCCTTGGGAAGTTTGCCAGAAACCTGAGTACCAAAGCAATGGTGAATATGAATAGATTCAGAGTTAAAAAATATTTGTTCTGCTTTGATTATTTTTGTGCAGTTATCTAATTATTTATTAGGTGGAGGTTTCTATCAAAGTTATTGACAAGAATGTTTCTTTTATAAGAAATCTTTAGCAACGATGGTTATGCTCTGCTGCTTGCATGGCAGCTTGTGTTTGGGATTACAAAATACCATAAACAAATCTTTTACAAAATGAACAAATAAAATTATTTATAATCCTAAAATATAATAAATTTGTGTTAAAAGTGGTGCAAAGATGGCCTAATCAGTGCCGACAAAGCTCTGGTGACTAAGTCACCCTCCACTCCTTCAATCATCATCAGCGAGTTCATCATCACCGATCTCCTACAATTCAAGCTACTACTGGAATGAGCGACACCGTACGATCATGGACTTCGTTCCTCATATTGTTCCTATGCAAAGAGCACCGGAACGAGCCACGGTGGGCCGTAGGCAAACACGTGCACGTCTTCTTCTGGCTGGACACCACGCCACCGCTGTTCTGCTTCCTCAGGAAGATCGAGCAGCCAGGAGAGGTCAGACGGTGATCGTTCCCAAACCGAACTGACTGCGACGAATGAGCAAAATACATTATCGCACGCACAGGAGAAGAAGAGATCGTGTAAAAAAAGGAAGAATGGGAGGAGAAACTCAAGTTCGCCGCCAACGTGTGAGAATGTATTTTGCGATGGAGATATCATAGAATGAGAGAGTGATATTCTAGAGAGAGAAAGTACATGAAATTTTTTGGAAATGGTAAAGCGGCATAGGGGATGAGATGACCTGGTCAAAATTAAATTTTGATTAAAAAACGGTGTATTTTCTCGCTTTGATTTAACGCTTTCAGTTTTTCTTCGGTCATTTCGGTCTCGCTAAGGAACCCAACTTCGGGTGCCTTAGCAAGACTATATATATATATATATATATATATATATATATATATATATATATATAATGGAAGCTTGAAGCATTGGGTGAAGTACTTCAGGTCTGTTGGTTGGTTGAATCTGTGCTTTGTTGGTTGACCTTTTTTTTTCTTTTTTTCTTTTTTTCTTTTTGAGTTTATCATTTTACTATAACAAAGGAAAGGATAGGTGTGGCATTATTTTAATGCTTGTTTTCTTTGTCTGGGAAATTGGTTTAAGATTTCCATGTAGGTTATGGAATTTTCGCATAGATTAGCTTGTTCTACTTGGTGAATGTGCTTAAATGGTTCATTTGTGTTGTATATCACCACAATTGCAAAGAAATAACTTTAGAGAAGAAATTTGATGAAGTAGGAATTGAGGTTAGAGTAGTTGGATGAAAAACACAGAATTCGTAAGATGCAAATACAAAACTTGACTAAATATAATTTGCAAAGCAATACTAAATTATGACAAATGTGCTTTTCTATACTCATTTGACAAACTATTTTTGTTTTCCTTTTTTCTAGGCATGGGTTGGGGGTCTAATGTGGATTTTGGCTTATGTCTATAGAGATTCATATCCTTTGTTGAAAAGTTTCCTAATTTGATTTGTGAAGGAAGAAATAAAAGTGGGTTTTACCCTTTCTTACAAAATTATGGTTTATACCATATAAATTGTTATAACTGAGAGCTTGCATAAAATCTCAACAAACTATCAAATATATGAGCCGTGCTATTTGGTCCATTTAATGTTAAATCTTAAACTGTTATGTCAAATCAATTATGTATGTGATTGGCTCGCTGAGTTGACTCTTAAATGTTTCTTAATTTTGTTGAATTATATGCACCCTGCTCTCTAGTCGTTGAAACTATAAAATTCACGGTCAAGTTGGATATATTCTAATTGTGTCACTTGGCAGATGCAATTAACCTATCCACACATTGTGGATGTTACTTGATAGAAATTTACAATGTTTCCATGACTAATAAGATTAGTATTCCAATAACTCGTGTTTCTGTATCTTTGCAAGTGCATTCTCTTGGTTGGCTATTGCTTTGTATTTTGACCAGTAAATTTAGTTGAGTATGCAGTTCATATCTATTCCTAATCATGAAAAAACCCAATTAAGGGACCTCCTGGATAGCTCAACCCATTATATGGACCACCTCTTTTGTATGGTTCAATGTCCTCATCATTAACTGTTGTAGAAGTTTTAACTTATAAGGCCATTCATCAAAATAAGTCCAAACAAGATTGGTGTGAGAAGACTAATTTGGACTCAATCTAGTAAATTGTAAGAGCCCAAGCTCTCTTACTCATGCTCATATGCGGCTGAGAAAGAAAATAATAAATAAAATGGTCAAATGTCACATGTTTTAAGATCTAAAAAATGGGAATTATGCATTAGAATTTCGACCAGAGATTTTTGGTATAAAGAGAAAAAGAAAGATGAAAGAAAGGAATTTTAAAGATTCACGCATCTCATTACCTTTCTAGAACCCTCTCTTTAATTTCTCTCTCTTGGTTTGTTTCCTTTTTTCTCACTCGAACACACACAGATTAATTGGGTTTTTCTTTTTCATCACACCAAATTTGGAGAAGGAGAAAAGATTTATTATGTGGATTGTTGCTAACTTAACCATTAGAAGGAAACATCGGTGACTCCACCGATGCTCTTATAATCGAATATTGTTGTTTTACAGCCATAGAGAAATTCAATCTGACCAAGCACGAAGAAACTAGAAATCAGCTACAACATTAACTAATTGAGCAACAGTCCAACCAGTTCGTAGACAAAAAGAGTTAATAAACAAGTTGATAATAATAATTTAAAAAGAAATAGAAAAAGAAGATATAGTAGTTTTTCCTACAATTCTTATATATAAGGGATATCGAGACGTGTTGCGAAACTCCAAAATTAAAGAATCCGAAACCCCAAAACACATATAAATGTGGGTGATGTCATTAAAAACAGCTTTAGTGACAATCTAGATATCATGATATCTACACATAATATATGTATGGTTTAAATGCATTCTAGTACCCTCTAAAATTGAATTTGTTCATTTAGGGGTCTCTACAATTAATTTGTGCAATTGATACCCTCTAAATTGAAAAAAGTTGCACATTTGTCCAATGTAATTGAAAATGACAACAAAAAGTTGCACATTTGTCCAATTTAGTTAAAATTGGCAAATTCTATCAATTTAAAATTAACTTATGACCCTCAAAATTATTATTTTCATTTTTTCTTGTATCAAAAATTTTAAAAAAATTTAAAACATGAAAAAAAAAANAATTTAAAATTCATTTATAGTTTTTTTTTTCTCTTTTTTAATTTTTATTTTAAGTTTTTGGTAAAATTAAAAATGAAAAAAATAATTTTGAGGATCATATATTAATTTTAAGTTGATAGAATTTGTCAATTTTAACTAAATTAGACAAATATACAACTTTTTTTTTTCAATTTCAACTACATTGGACAAATGTGCAACTTTTTTCAATTTAGAGGGTATCAATTGCACAAATTAATTGTAGAGACCCTTAAGTGAACAAATTCAATTTGAAAGGGTATTAAAATGCATTTAAGCCTATATATATATTTACACACAAATTATAAATGCTATTGTGGATGTTATATGTCTCCCTTTGTATGGTGAGAGACAACCATTTATTATTATTTAATCAATGCGATTAAATGTAATTGAACAACAATTACATGCAACTGCTAGCGACTGGACACTCTTCCCCCACCAAAATGTGGGTGATGTCGCCCATAATAGAAAAATCGTACATATATAAATTATATACATAACTAGACTCACATTAGATCGATTTGATAGTTTTACAATCAAAACTTTTATTAATCATTGGATGGTTACAAAGGTTTATATCGTGCTTTTAAACTCTTCCTTACCTGAATGGGGAGAAGGTTCTCCAAATTTGAATAAGAATCTCTCTCGCCCTTTACCGACACATGGGCTTGTTGTGAGTACTAGTACAAGGAAAGGAATGCATAGGTATCAACTAAAAGCTAGTTCACACCAAGTCTAAAACAAGTCAAGTTAAGTTCATAATCAAGAGTTCTCAATGCACGAGCATAAGCAGTCAAGTGAGAAGATTCCTCATTGTTGTTACAAAGGCTATTTTTTGGCAAGTGAAATTTCTAGGTTAGTGGCTAATTCGTGCTAAAGGAAGAAATGAAAGATTCATAAGTAATTGGATTCTATCTATCAATAGGAGAGTTGTGGAACAAAAGAAGAAAAAGGAGCTATCACAGATTGATATCTCCTAATATGAGTTTTTGCTTTTGGCAGTAGCTCAATTAGAATGCTAGGCCACGGACAAGCCAACTGAAGAACGGAACCGCAACAAAGGCTGCATTGAGATGGTGCCTTATACTACTTAGTAGACTTTAAAATTTCAAATTGCATTTATAATTCATAGAAGCCTTACATAGTTTATTTTTCTCAAATAAAACTTTAGGATGTCATTAAATTCATATTGTATCATTAAATGATTTTTAAATATAATTTTTTTTTAAGTAATTCAAATATTAATAAAGAAAGATATGATGCTAAAACTATACAATCGACCTAATCTAGTCTGATTAATATAGTCATTGGTTTTTTGTTATTATTATTGATTTTTTTTTATGAATTGGGTTTTTTAATTATTTTTATTTTGGATTAATTACATTGTTGATCATGAACTATATTGAATATTACAAGTGAGAACCTAAATATATTTTAATCAAAACGCTGCATTGTTAGTTCCTCAGCTCATTTCCATCTAAAATACATATTAAAACTCATATTTTGTGCACATGTTGTAATATGCTACGAGTAAAATTGTCTTTTCACATGATTTTTTCTCCCATCCTTTTTCTCCCTCTCTCTCACTACAAAACCTAAACCCACCTTAGATTAGCAACCGCTTTTGCGTAGCAGAATAATTTCCTTAACTAAATTTTTGTCCTGATTCAGTGGGCCAAAGTCATCGTCCAATTTATCAAAGAAAACCTAGTCCGTTTGATCCTCCACCTAAGATGGATGAGGATTCGAAGGCATCAATGATAACCCTCTTTGATCCCATAGAATTCATAGCCGAAAGCAACCTTGAATAAATATCCTTTAAATTTCAACTCCTTTTTCAGTGTTAGACTATATACAATGAAACTCTAAAATGTTTCATGGAAAATAACTATTTTTTTAAGTAACATTTATCTATAACGAGTAATATTTTTTCATAATAAATAATATTGTTATAATTAGTAATATTTAGTCGATAATGTGCAACATTTGATCTATAATGAGTAACATTTGTCCATAACGAATAACATTATTTATAACGAATAATATTGTTCTTTACAAATGAATAACATTTAAATCTATAATAAGTAATATTTTTCAAGAGTACCTTCAATGAAACTTCCAAATAAATTTTTTTTACTATAAACATGTGTTCATAACAAGTAACATTGTTTATAACGAATAACATTGTTTTTTATAAGTAATATTGTCTATAATAAATAATATTTAAATTCATAATAAGTAAAAATTTTCAAAAGTTTCAATGAAACTTCCAAATAAAAAAGTTTTACTACAAAAGTTCTCCTTTTTCAATCCCACAACCTTGCAATTTGAACTTCAGTATCAACAAAAACCTCAAGATCCAAAACCAGAATGTGAATCAAACAATGCATGCCCCCCAAAAATACTAATCCTCAAAACCTAAACCTAAACCTAATCCCCAGAAAATACAAATTCAAAATAATCAAAATCTAGGGTTTTACAAATCTCCTAAATCCTGAAACCAGAAATAAAATAAAAAAATAAAACATTTTAAAAAAAATTGAAAAAACCCCATTTTATTTTGCTTCATTAGAAAGCATTGCTCTAAACAAACATTTCCATATTTGAACCAAATAACAAAATATAACTTACAGATCGAGGTTTGCAATTCTCATACAAAATCACAGGAAAAGAGAAAAATAGAAAGAAAGTTCTTCCGGATATAGAAAAAAAGCTCTATATTTTCTCTTTGCAAAATTCAGTGACACTACTACAGAAAATAGCTATTGACGACGGCCATACTTTTATATAGACATCGGTTGAAAAAGAGAGCCGTCGTTGATAAAATAAGACGACGGTTAAAAAACATCAACGACGGTTTTACTTGTAACCGTCGTCTAAAGTTACATCAAAGACGACGGTTACTTCAACAACCGTCGTTGATAAAAGACTAAAATACACGTGGCAGCAACGTTGTTGCCACGTGTATGTTGAAGAGTATAGACGACGGTTCCTTTAGGAACCGTCGTCTATTGTTACCTTATCGACGACGGTTCCTAGGAACCGTCGTCTATACTTCATAATAGACAACGGTTCCTAAAGGAACCGTCGTCAATACTTTGTGTATATTTTCGACGACAGTTGTTGTTTTTAACCGTCGTCCTTTTGTGTATATTTGTCCACTTGGCGCTCTTACGTTTAGTCTCTGAAACTTTCAAAATATAGCCGTTGCAAAAAATATAGCCGTTGTAATTTTTTTTTGCTTATATATTTTCATTTTTGTTCTAAATCAAATTCATTAAATTCATTTCTCTCATAATTCTTGTTCAAATTCTTTTAGTGGTGATCAAAAATATTCAAATAGCATTTATTTAAGATTTAAGTCATCAATTTATTGAAGTTTGAAGTTGATTTGTGTAAAAGAACTCACTATCAAGGTAAGTAGTTTTATGCAATTAACTACATTAAATATTTATGTTATAAATTAGTTATATAATTTTATTTTCATGAATAATTTTTTTTCCCCAATTATTAGGTTATGAACATTTAAATTTTGTAATGATATATATATATGTTTTCCATTTATTAAATTTGTTAGTTTGTTTAAATATTGGATATGTTATAATCTCATATAGTATCGTTATTTATTAAATATTTTATGTTGTTGTAGTTAATTTTAGAATATAGTAAAATATTGGCACATTAATTAGTTGTGTAATTATCGTTGTCTCTATATTTATTGTTATCTATTTATTTTCTATTATTGATTTGTTAATTATAAAATTTTGGTTAAATTGTTAGTAATATATTATTCATTGCTATATTTTAAATCATTATTGTTTAAATTAGTTTTAATTAGTTGTTATTTAAATAGATAAAATGGACAAATCATGGATAGGAGAACCGATACATTTCAAAAGGGTTTTGAAATGTTTTTAGAATTTACTAAGAAAAGTGCAAATAGAGATGGTAAAATTCGATGTCCTTGTATGGAATGTGGAAATTTATTTTTTAGTACTATTGAAGAAGTGAGAGGGCATGTATATTTTAAGGGATTTGATACGAATTATCGTAAATGGATTTTACATGGAGAAGAGTTGGAAGAGTCTGAAGGATATCGTGGAGATTGTTTTAGAATTAGTGGAATTAGTAAAAGCAATAACACTGAAAGTCATTTTACCCACATAAATACGGATAATGAAGATGTGGTGGGTAATAATATTGACATGGTGAATGATGCTTGTGACAAGTTTGTGGATAATCCTAGTGAATTTAAAAGGTTGTTGGAGGATGCCGAAACTCCTTTGTATCCATGTTGTACGAACTTTACCAAACTATCTAGTTTGGTAAAGTTGTACAACCTGAAATCGAAATACGATCTTTCGGACACAAGTTTTTCCGAATTATTAAAGTTGTTGCAGGAGATGCTACAGAGCGATAACGTTTTGCCAGATTCTATGTACAACGTGAAAAAGACTCTAACAAATTTGGGCATGGATTATGAGAAGATACATTGTTGTCGTAACAACTGCATTCTTTATCGAAAAGAATATGAAGCGCAAGAAAGTTGTCCTAAATGCGGAGCATCGAGGTGGAAGGAAACTGACGATGGAACTAAACGTGTAAATGTCCCTCATAAAGTCATGTGGTATTTTCCACCAATTCCACGGTTCAAGAGGATGTTTCAAAGTGTTGACACTGCTAAAAATCTGACTTGGCATGCAAATGAACGAAAGGTCGCCGTTGGAAAGTTAAGTCATCCCTCCGATTCACCATATTGGAAGCTAGTTGATCGCATGTGGCCTAATTTTGGTAAAGAATGTCGAAACTTAAGGCTTGGGATTGCAGCTGATGGCATTAACCCGCATAAGCATATGAGTTCTCAATATAGTTGTTGGCCTGTGCTTACAGTTACATATAATCTTCCACCATGATTGTGTATGAAACGGAAGTTTATAATGTTGACAATATTGATATCCAGACCGAAGCAGCCTGACAACGATATAGATGTTTATCTGCAGCCATTGATTGACAATCTTAAGCAGTTGTGGGATGAGGGGGTGCGAACTTGGGGTGCGTGTAAGCGGGAATTTTTCACTTTGCGAGCAATATTATTGTGGACTATAAATGACTTCCCCGCATATAGTAATTTGTCTGGTCATACCACTAAAGGATATTTTGCTTGTCCTATTTGCAGCAAGAACACATGTGCTCAAAGATTGAAAAATGGTAGAAAAATGAGTTATTGTGGACATAGGAGGTTTCTTTCGAGTGATCATCATTTTCGAAAGCAAAAGAAGTCTTTCAATGGATTTCAGGAGTTTCGTCCAACTCCTTTACTTGTGACGGGAGAAGATATACTTCGCAAACTTGAGTCTAAGTCATTTGATAGTGGTAATAAGAGAAAAA
>QANX01004684.1:10968-38839 GCA_003254975.1 Ochetophila trinervis
TTTTTTTTTTTGCATTTGAGTACCTAAATTCACAAAAGTGTTGCACCGTTATTACCTACGTTATTTTCTGTTCAAAAATCCTTTTAAATGCATGTGCGTTGTACGTGATGAACAGTAATTCGTGTTATTTCAGTAATTTTGATTAATTTTTTATGATGAACAGTAAATTAAAAAAATATGATTAATTTTTTTTTTAAATTTTTCAGATGAAATTTGTGTTTTTTCATGTTATATTTTGCTGTGTGATTCAAAATGTTAGAATATTGTATAATTAAATTGAGAAAATAATTAAAATTTTGACAAAATATTTCAAAACTGGTGCAAATTGAAGTTTGAGTTGGGTTTCAATTTATGGTAGTTTTTACGAAAAATTGACCATTGGGCTTTGTCGAGAAAGAAGATACGAAGCCAACGGGACAAATTTTGCCAAAAATGGTGATAAGAAACATAAAATTTCGACGGGCAACGGGTCGACCCACAACCAGTCTCAAGGTTGGAGACGACCCAAAACGACGCCGTTTTTGTGAGATCAAAACAACATCGTTTTGCTTCTTTTATTATTATATGAAACTAATAGTAATAAAACGACGGAGTTTTGATCTCACAAAAACGACGCCGTTTTGGATCGTCTTCAACCTTGAGACGGGTTGTGAGTCGACCCGTTTTACTGAATCAGGTCTCGCGACCCGATTGTTTTGCCTGTCGGAATTTTATGATTATGACCACCATTTTTGAAAAAATTTGTCCCATTGGCTACGTATCTTCATTCTCGACGAAGCCCAATTGTCAATTTTTCATAAAAACTACCATAAAGTGAAACCCAACTCAAACTTCAATTTGCACCGATTTTGAAATTTTTTGTGAAAATTCTAATTATTTTCTCAATTTAATCATACAATATTCTAACATTTTGAATCACATAGCAAAATATAACATGAAAAAGCACAAATTTCCTCTGAAAAATTTCAAAAAAAATAAATCATATTGTTTTTTTAAAATTTACTGTTCATCACAAAAAATTAATCAAAATTACTGAACTAACACGAATTACTGTTCATCACGTGCAACACACGTGCATTTAACGGGGTTTTTGGATGGAAAATAACGTAGGTACTAACGGTGCAACACTTTTGCGAGTTTAGGTACTCAAATGCAAAAAAAAAAAAAAAAATTTAGGTACCCGTTTGTAAAATTCGACATAGTTTAGGTACCTCCGGTGTTAATAACCCTATAATTTATATTTTAAATTTGTAATTAAGTAGTGTATATAGGACAGAGAGACTTACCAATATGTCCATGTTATTTTTAAGGAATGGGAAGCCAATGTATCCTTCCAGAACATTGATTTCATTACGACAATGTTCACAATTCAAATTCATGGTCTCCCTCTAAGATCCATGCATGGTAAGATGACCAAAATGATAGGAAACAAAATTAGGGTGTTACACAAAAATTAGTTTAATAACCGAGTTGTGTTCTCTCAAAGATTCTTTAAGATACTGGTTGATATCGACGTTGGAAATTCGATTCCCCCAGGTTATTTTCTTAACAAAAGGAATATAGGAGAAGTCTGGATACAATTTAAGTACGAGAAATTCTCGGACTTATGCTTCATGTGTGGCATGATCACCCACACAACGGGAAGGTGCAAATATAAGATTCCAGCCATGGTCTCGACAAGTAATGGCATATCAGCAAAAGTTTTATGGACTATGGATAAAAGCTCAGCATCCAGGAAGCGTGGTCTTTATTAACCCCAATGAGGAGGTAGAAACCCATAGAGAAAATGTGGAAAAGGGAAAGGCAATTCAACACAAAATTGCTTTCCAAAACGTAATATGCCATGCCGGAGCAAAAGGTGGGACTACGATGCTAATTGAGGACTCTGTCAAAGTCTGTCCTACAACAGATCTATGAGCGGTGTACTCAATGTGTCCAGAACTCGATACCCTGCACCGAACTCTGAATAGACAGATCATGTTCGACATGGGAGACCTGCAAACGGTGATCTTACACCAAGTCAAGATGACAAATTTCGATGCCAATAAGCTAATCAAATGGGCCACTGGGCTGGTCCATAATTTTGCTAATTTCAAGGCCCTGCAAAGAGATGAGCTGTTAGTAGAAAGCCTAGAGGACCTACTGGAACATGCTGGGCTAGGAAACTCGGGCCTGATACAAGCAAAAAGTGATCAATATGTGAGCCTGTATTTCCAAATTGAAGAGTTGGACCCACTTCAATAGGAAAATGACTCATCCCGCAAAAGAGATCCTTGCACCATCGGGGCCTCTTCTCCACACATTACTCTCAAATGAGCCTAGGTCAGCTACTGAAATAGTAAATAATTTAAGAAGGTATACAATCAAGGAACCTTTTTCAACCACGCTTAGTGAAGCAACGGATGAATTTCAACCCTCGCCGAGATCCCAGAGGATATGATTGGAGACATAGCTGATGGTTCACCCTCACAAACACAAGAGTCTACAATCGGAGAGGGGGGAAGCAACAATAAAATATCTTGGAAAAAAGAAGCAAGTAAGAACTCAAGAAGAATGAGATTCATAACCCTGAAACACGGGAAAGAGAGAGAGAGAGGCAAAAGCTCATGTAATAGGCAGGATTTTTGCTAAGCCGGTGAAGCGACCAAGATCAAGCTCCACTCTACTATCCAAGTTTCATCTTTTGGAACTGTAGGGGAATATAAAGAAAAGAGACAATTCAAGTTATTAAAGGGCTCGTTTGAACACACAAACCTGATTGTGAGTCCCTTATGAAGACTAAGACCAATGAACAACGAATGGAATGTATGGGTTCGTAAATGGTTGGCATGTCAGTGTTAAAAGAAATGCAGGCGGCATCAGCCTGCTTTGGAATGAAGCTTTAAAGCTAACCAATTTATGGAACACATATAGAGTCATTGGAGGTAGCGTTCTTAACAACAGGGGAGTTTGTACGTGGCAATTCCTTGCATGCCACGGAATACCCTACAATCACTAGAAACATCAATTCTAGATAGACATGCACAGTTTGATTGAAGATATGCACCTTTCCTGGATCATTTTTGGAGACCTAAACAAAGTTACTAAGGAAGAAGATAAGTTGGGAGGTAGATGCTTCTACAAAAAAATACTCTACTTAAAACCAGTGGTGGAGCTTATTAGGGCAAAGACCTAGGTTTTATCGGTAGAAGATTCACGTGGGTTAATAACCACACATCAAGAGGTTTAATCAAGCAAAGGCTTAATAGGGCTTTTGCTGACAAGGAATGGCTATGATCTTTCCCAATGGCCTCTGTAACTCACCTCCAAATAGAGGCTTACGATCATTGTCCGATACTCATCAAAACTATAATTCCAGAAATTAAGGGAAGACGTCTGTTTAGGTTCTTTCAGGCTTGGACTTCAGAACCATCTTCGTTTCAAAGTCATTCACCAAGCTTGGAATAAAGATCGAAGGCTCGAAATGAAATGTCATCAACTTTTCAAAAGTCTGAGACATACTACCTCTGCTTTGAAAACCTGAAACATAGATGTTTTTGGATTTGCTAATAAGATGATAAGCAGTTTGGAAGCCGAGCTTTAAGCTTTGCAAGAATAGGAGAACCATAATTTGGCTCAACATGAGAAAATTCAAGACAACCTAAGGACTCAAATGAACAGAATGAAATCGATCAATAGGTAGAAGTCTAGAGAGCTGTGGCTGAAAAATGGAGACAAGAACTCTAAGTTCTTTCACGTTAGCACCCTAATCTAGAGGAGACACAATAGAAGAAATGCTATTGCTACTAACTCAGGGTGGATCACAAATGAAAAAGAAATTGCTAAGGCTTTCAAAACAGATTTCAATGAACTATTCGAATCAGCCCACCGAGACTACTCGGAGGTACTTGCAGAGATAGGAGAGGATGATCACAAAGATAGAGAACTCCATGCTCTCGAAAATCCTTAACATGGAAGAAATCAGGTAGGCCGTTTGGAGCTTACGCTCCCTGAAAAGCCTTGGCCCTGATGGGTACATGGGCATCTTCTACCGAACCTACTGGTAGACGGTCAAGAAAAGAATGGGTGATTTTGTTTAGGAATGATTTCGAATTAAAGCTATAAACTTATGCAAGAATCAACCACTATAGACCCATAAAATTACGCAATTTTGCTTATAAAGTGGTATCGGAGATTTTAGCAACCAGGCTTAACCGAGTAATGCACAAAATCATTGTCGACAATCAAGGAGCTTTTGTAAATAATTGATGGATAGCTGAGAATACCATTCTCGCTTAAGAAATAGCTCATAAAGTAAAAAAAAAAAAGACCAAAGGAAAATAGAAGGCTAATGATCATCAAGCTTGACCTAAAGAAAGCCTATGATAAACTCGAGTGGGGTTTTTTGGAAAGAGCTTTGGAAACATAGGGTTTTAGTGAAAATTTCATAAGTTTGATTGCTGGGTGTGTGAGAACTATGTCCTTCTCTTTACTCATCAATTGAAGCATCGCCGGAAACATCACCCCCAAGAGAGGGCTCGAGCAAGAGGATCCACTCTCTCCCCTGCTTTTTATTCTTTGCTCAGAGTTCCTTTCAAGGCTTTTCAATAAGGAGGCAAATTTCTCGGAATCAAGATCGATAGAGGAGCCCCTGCAATACACCACTTGCTGTATGCAGAT
This sequence comes from Ochetophila trinervis, assembly GCA_003254975.1. Classification (NCBI taxonomy): domain Eukaryota; kingdom Viridiplantae; phylum Streptophyta; class Magnoliopsida; order Rosales; family Rhamnaceae; genus Ochetophila; species Ochetophila trinervis. The sequence continues at coordinate 15,628 of QANX01004684.1, forward strand.
GATCTCCTAATTATGTGTCGTGCCAATGAAACGAACGCAAACTTAGTTAGGAAATGCATGGATACTTATTGTAAATGGTCGGGGCAAGAGGTTAATGAGGCGATATCAAGCATCTTCTTCTCAAAAAACACAACAACTTCTATGAAAAGAAAAATCAAATAGGAGCTATTTTTAAAAGAGATGGGCTTGCAAGGGATGTACTTTGGCAGTTCTCGTACTCGGAAAAAACAAACGAAAACAATTTGGAAGGATAAAGGAGAAAGTTCTTAATAGGGTTCAAGGCTAGAATGCTCATCTCCTTTCGAAGGCAGGAAAAGCCACACTCATTAAACCATGGCTCAAGCAATCCCCTGCTACACAATGTCTACGTTTCTTCTCCCCAAGGCCCTTAATAATGAGCTGGACTATATTTTTCACAAATTTTGGTGGCAGGAAAACCCAAAGTTTTCGAGTTTCTTTGCACTCAAGAACTGGAGAGAGTTATGAAAACCTAAAGAAGTTGAAGGGCTCGGCTTCAAAAGGTTTTCAGATCTAAACTTGGCTCTTATTTCCAAATTAATGTGGATGATTGCAAACGACATGTATTCACTGTGGATCTGGTGCTTCAAGGCCAAGTACCTGAAATGTAAGTCAATTTTGAATGCAAGAGCACTAGTAGGGGTAGTTCCTACGTGTGGAAAGGAATTTTAGAAGGGAGGAAGCCTATCCTTAAAGGAGCCAGATTCAAATTGGAAAATGGGATCAACCCATGCAGGGACCCTTGGGTTCCTTTTCTAGAGGATGGAGTCCCTAAATTAAAGGAAAGTGTCAATCATGATTTCTTAAAGAGAGTTTTTGAACTTAAAGACTCGAAGCTAGATGATTGGGATGTCCAGAAAATTATGCTCCTTTTTGAAGTAGAGTCAGCTAACACCATCCTCCAGGTTAAGTGACAAAATTCAAGGGATGAGGACATTCTGATTTGGAAAGGTAATGAACTTGGCATTTTTTTCGGTTAAAGACGGCTATCTCGAGCTTGTTGACACCTATAATAATGACCGAGAGTGGGCCTGTCTTTGGAAACTCAAAATTCACGAGAGATTGAAAGTTTTCTTATGGAGGATGAAAGCTGAAGTTTTACCGACAAACTTGAAAATCTAAAAAAGAACATAGAGAGGAAATGGAAACTAACCAGCATGTGAAGCTCAGGAGGAAACTCTTTTCCATACTTTTTACGAATGCCCTAATGCCAAAGCTGTGGCTTTTGGTAGTTAGTGGGGCATTAGGATTGAAAATTGGAGTTTCATAAATTTTAATCAAATTATAAGTTTCAGTATTAATCCTACTGCTAATATAATTCTGTTAGATCTCATGAAGGAAAATCTAGTGGTGATGCTTATCTCTTTGTTTTACTTTATTTGGAACCAAAGGAATGAAACTTTATTCAAAGCCCAGTCGGTTTCTTGCCAAGCAAGTAATAAGCTTAGCTGTATGGTTAAGGAATATTGGAATTTTAGAGATGTTGAAGAGACTGGGAGGGTCGAGGGTCATGCATTTCAGTTATGGACTAGAGGGGAGTAGAGTTAAGATTAATATTGATGCAAGTGTGAAAGAAGGCACATCATATGGTGCTTTTGTTGTTAGGGATGCAGCAGGCTTTATCCTCCATTACCAAGCTAAGGCTTTGCTCTGTTCTTTGGTTCTAGAAGCAGAGGTCAAAACTCTTGAGTGGGCCACCTCAGTTGCTTTGGAAAAGAATTGGGATCACATTGATTGGTCAATGGACGCTAAGAATGTTGTCGAGCTCATAAACTCGGATAAGCCTGGGGAATGTGAAACACAACCTTTTGTCACTAATATTCGGGCTAGGCTTCATAACTTGGATTGGAACCTTTGTTGGAATGCAAGATGTACCAATTGCCTTGCTGATGCAGTTGCGAAAATTGCCTTAAAATCGAAAGCTGACTTTTTTTTTCTTTTCTTTCTCCGGAGGCGGCCATCCTAGAATTTTTCTCTCTATTGGCTCTGTATGATAAGCTCGGCTCCTCCCCTAGTGTACACAGGGTTGCAGAAGGAGCTTTGTAGGGCTTGTTTTTTTCTTTTGTTTAGTTTTGAGTTTTTTTTTTTTGCTTAATGCAAATATTATTAAAAGAAAAAACAAAAAAAAAATAATTAGAAGATTAAATACAAATTAAATGTAAAAGTTTACAATTTGGGAATTGCAGATGGATAAGACTAATTATAATTTTTTTTTTGTCGTTTGCTATTGAAGTGTGGGTCAGAAATCAGAATCAAAATACCATTTTACCCCTTCTCTCCATGAGGGGTAAAAATTTACATTAAAACGATGATTTTGACTTTGACTTGCTCATCTTACATTTTAGCACGTTCTCATTCTGTAGATTGTTGACCATTCGACTTACTAATATAAAATATCCAATCCCTTATTACCCAAAAAAAATATAAAATATCCAATCCCGGGGCATTTAATTTCAGGTACAAAGAAAAATAAACCACGTAGTTATTGATGTTTTAGAAAGTCTCCGTTTCAATTTCCAAAATAGTTATAAACAAAAAAAAGAAAAAAAAAAGAAAAAAGAAATGTGAGTTTGTTTTTTATTTTTTTTATTCTTCGTAAAAAGATGAAAGTTGCGCGTCACTAAAAACGGTGCGCATAAAAGTGGGACCCACACCTCCAGACCTCGCCTCCATGAGCTACTTTATTTTCTCTTTTGAACCGTGTCCTCCACCACGTGCTTAAATTCCCGTCTCTATCTCTCTCTCTCTTTGTCGCCACGTGCTTATTTTCTCCTCTTCTCTTCTTCCTCTTCTTTTCTTTTCCCTTCCCTTCCCTTCCCATCATTTCATTTCATTTTATGTTCTCTGCAAACCTCCTCTTCCTCTTTTTCATTTTCTCTCTCTGACGGTTGAAATAAAAAATGAAACTTAACAGATATACGATTTTCTGTTATTATTCGATCTCGATTTTCGCGATTGTTTTTTCTAACCATCAATTTCCGTTAGTCGAGTCATCAATACGTTCCGGAGACCATCACGACCGTCCGTTTTTCGAACCGAGCTGTATCTTGAACTGCAAGTCGGAACAAAAACCGCAGAGGAATCAGAGCCGGCTTGCGCCGCCGGCTTCTTCGAGCTGCGAGGTTTGGAGCAGAGCGTGTTCGAAAGCGGTGTTGAGTTTGGCGAAACGGCCGGAGACGGTGGAGTGGTTGAAGAGGCTGAGGAGGAGAATCCACGAGAATCCGGAGCTGGCTTTCGAGGAATTCGAAACGAGCCGGTTGATTCGGGACGAGCTGGACCGGCTCGAGATTAGCTACCGGTTTCCGATGGCTAAGACTGGCATTCGAGCTTCGATCGGAACCGGCGGTCCACCTTTCGTCGCCATCAGAGCTGACATGGACGCTCTCCCTATTCAGGTACACCTAAGTTTCAAACGACCTTACGTTTCTTGTTACAAAAAAATTCACTCAATCAATACACACTTACAGCCCTATATTATAAGCTTCAATACTTGAACATGTTCGTTCTTTTTTTTTTTTTTTTTTTTTTTNTTTAAATTTCAATATTGATTACTTAGCTATATTCCAAAGTTTATTTTCGAATAAATTTTCGGACACCATCCTTTATATTTTTTTTTCGATGCTGACATGGAACTTTAAAATTAAACCACTGACAGTGGATTGTACTTGATTGGATACACTGTACTTGATGCTATTACATACAACAAATTTACAAAATATAGGACGTTAATATTAATTTGTTTAAAATATATTTATTTATATTTAAATTATATAAATATATCAATCAATAATAATATCTTAACATTTATTATTTTATACATAAATATGATGAATATTTAAATATATGTAACATTTTTGTTAACTTAATCATACTAAAGACCTTAAAATTTAAATTAGCTTTAACAATAAAGTAGAATACTAAAATGGTTGAAAAAACAAAAGATAAGAGCTTTTTGACTATGTAGCATTATTTATTAACCTAAAATGATGGCAAAAAGTCATCAATACATATCCATATTTAGGAATTAATTATGATAAATGACATTAAAGTTTTTTTTGGTGAAATAAATGACATTGAAGTTGAAGTTGAAGTTGAATATATAATTATAGTGAATAATAGTTGGTGAGCATGTGAGAGGGTGTATTTTGTTGCAGGAAGCTGTAGAGTGGGAGCACAAGAGCAAAGTTGCCGGAAAAATGCATGCTTGTGGGCACGATGCACACGTGACTATGCTTATTGGAGCTGCCAAGATCTTGAAGAGCCGTGAACATCTTTTGAAGGTTGGTTTAATTTTCAACCATCTCTGATCTCTTTACCTTATTTTTTTTAATAATAATAATAATAATTAAGCAATGAAAAGTGAGAGAGTTTTATCGTTTTTTTTTTTCCAAGCTTTATTTATTTCCTCGTGTAGAAGAAGTAATTAAGATATTGTGTTTTGTTGGTAAAATATTTACTCTTTTTTTTTCTTTTATTGTTTTTGTGGTCGAGTCAATTGAGGTCTCCAAAAAGAATCAATTTTCGTTCCATTAAAAGAATGTATCCTTGTAAAATACTTCTGAAAAAAAAAAGAGAGACTTAAAGGACAGAGTCTTTATTAAGTTGCCTTTTTGTGGACTTGTGTCGTAAAAAAATTTTAAATTTTTATCAGGTTATTTTGGGTCAGTTTTGAAAGGGTAATTCTGTCTTATTGTCCCATTACTTAAGGATAAGAAGTAAGAAATAGTGGTCATGGGTCCATATGAAATACCTACCCATATAAAGAAGAGGATAACTTTTTTATGGACAACATTGACGTGAAAAACGGCACTGGGGATGGGCTTCAAAAACCCCTTTAAAGCCTCCGCAAATGAGCTTTTAGACTTTTTATTTATTTATTTATTTTCGGGTTTCTTTTTATACTGGCAGTTGTAGAAGGTTGTGTCTTTTACCTAGGTTTTCTCTTTGAAAAGCCTACGCAAATGAGCTTTTAGAGTTTTATTTTTATTTTTTCCGGCTTCTTTTTATAATTGGGCAGTTGTAGAAGGTTTTGTCTTTTGCCTAGCTTCTCATAAAGATTATTATTATTATTATTATTATTATTATGTGAAGGGAAGTGAAGGTGTTTTATACTGATAAAATCTTTTTTCTTTTATAATTATACTGATAAAATCTTGAATTCAAGACATTTCCCCCTTTTAGATCTTTTTTTCATATTTCTTATTCATTCGCTTCGTTTCACATTTATGCTTATGTCATGTCACATTTATAATTATTCTGTCTCTTTCCTCTCACATGTTGCCGACTGATTGAAATTGCATCTGTCGGTTTTTCTATAAACTCACATCCACGTGAAGCATATGTCTTAAATGCAGTATAACAATATATATTTATATATATATATATATATAGAGAGAGAGAGAGAGGGAGAGAGAGAGATAAATGGTAAAGGCTAGCAATTTTTGCATTTTTTATTATTGAAAAAAAGAAGTAATTCTCTTTCGCTAAAAGAAGTTGCAAAATTTGGAAATGACCCTGAACAGAGAACTATGGTAAAGAAAATCATACTTGGAAAAAAAGACATAATCCTAAACGGTTTTTTTTTTTTTGATGAATTCATAATCCTAAACGGTTGGTCATCTGTCTAGTACTCTTAGCATATAAAAGCATAACAAACCTTTGCTTTTGTCTTTAAGTGGAGCTGTAGTACACGTGATTCATTTTAGGCATTGTCCTCTTTATTATATGAATATGAGTAGGACTACTTGTGATCATGTTCAAAAAAATAGAGGAAGAGTTTAATAGTAAAATCATTGTTTTTAAGATTAGGGATCCGAATTTGACTTTCATATCCTAAATATGAAGAGAAAAAGAAAAATAGATCTACCTTCTTGAAAGAATTTATCAGTTACAGATGGACATAGAGGACTCTTTATAACAGGGGTTAAATTGGAGTGTTATTATTTGTCATGGTATGCTCACTAGACATGTGACATCTTATATGCTCAAGTACTGGCTGATATTTAATTCAATTTTTATTTGTTGTTATAATCACTTGACTTTTTAGTGGGGAATTAATACACATGAATGTTGTGATGGGTATGGATGGAGACCTTTAAAAAAACAATTTGCTTGTTCTCTGATTGCTGTTCTCAAACACTTTATTTGATGCTTATGTATTAATTTTGTGTACTTTTTGATATATACCCCATTTAACATAATTTTAATATAATACTAAAAAAGATATTGAAATTGAAAAGCACATGATACTTCATTAATTAATGTGAAATGCATGATTTTTTTTTTTAAAAATGACAGGGAACTGTGATACTGATATTTCAACCAGCAGAGGAAGCTGGTAACGGTGCAAAAAGGATGATAGGAGATGGGGCTTTAGAAGACGTGGAGGCCATCTTCGCCATTCATGTCTCGCATGAACATCCTACGGCCACCATTGGATCGAGACCAGGTCCATTACTAGCTGGCTGCGGTTTCTTCAGGGCTGTGATCAGTGGGAAAACGGGTCGGGCCGGGAACCCGCACCGCTCGGTTGACCCGGTGTTGGCCGCTTCCGCCGCAGTAATCAGTTTGCAGGGAATTGTGTCACGTGAAGCCAATCCACTGGACTCCCAGGTACTCTTTTTTCTCTTTGGAGTTTTGATTTTTTTAATTTGACTAATCTGTGAACTGTGAGAAAAATCGTCGTCGTGTTAACTCAGTCACTTATTCACTCAGGTTGTGTCGGTGACATCATTTAACGGAGGCAATAATCTAGACGTGATACCAGACAGCGTGGTCCTAGGTGGCACTTTCAGGGCTTTCTCTAACACCAGCTTCTACCAACTTCTTCAGAGGATACAAGAGGTTCTTTTCCTAACATCTCACCTTCCCTAAAATATATATAGAATTAGGTTAATTTGGAGGCATTTAAAATTAAATTTAACTCTTTAAATTTTTAATAATTAATTGCAGTTTTTATTGATATATATAATTACTATTATATTTTTATTCAAAATAAATATATATTTCAAAGTAAAAAAATATAATAATAATTATATGTCAATTAAAACTGCAAATGAATTGTTAGAAATTAAAAAGATTAAAACTAAATCAGACTGCTGTTTAAATTAATCTTATAAAATTTTAATACAGCGAAGAGTCCATGAAGACTTTATAAATTTTTTATATAGCAAATCATATTATTTATGTAGATTGTCATAGAGAAAAAACAAATTATCATTTAAATTTAAAAATATATATTTATATAAATCATTAGTTGACGGCTGAAGAGACCAACGAACCTGACTCATGCGTAGAGAAAGAACAATCTTGTTTCATACAGTAAGATGCAGGGACAACATAATTTCAATAAAAGCTTAAAAAGGCTGTCCTGTAGATATCAAATGTTTCTTTCTAAAAGAGGAAATTATGAAAGAAAAAAAAAAAGATAGCATGAAAAAGAGAGAATTGATCTTTATCTAACACAGATGTATATATAAATTTCCAAAAACAGGTGATTATGGACCAGGCAGTGGTATACAGATGCTCAGCAACAGTGGATTTTTTTGAGAAGGAATATACAATATACCCACCAACAGTGAACAATGAGAAGATGTATGAGCATGTGAGGAAAGTGGCAATAGATTTGGTTGGGGAAAGCAATTTCAGAGTGGTTCCACCGATGATGGGTGCAGAGGATTTTTCCTTCTTCTCACAAGTAGTTCCTGCAGCATTCTATTACATAGGTATAAGGAATGAAACTTTGGGGTCCACACACACAGGCCATTCTCCATATTTCATGATCGATGAAGATGTTCTCCCTATTGGTGCAGCAACTCATGCCACCGTTGCAGAAAGATACCTCAACGAGCATAGACAATGATAATAATAATAATAATGATGTTTGGATAGAGATTTCTCTCTCAGGATTTCCATGGCTTTTTTTTTATAAGAAGCTCTCTAAATTTTGTCTGCTTGGGAGGGAAAAGGTTGGGAATTGGGAGGGTACAGAATTTTGTACCGTCATATATAATGGTGTAAAGAATCACAGTACTGTATTTTTCTGCTGGTAGGGTGTAGATTTTGAGTTTGTAATAATGCTGCCTAGTACTTTTCTTTTTCTCATGTTATGTTTGGTATTTTGATTTTAGGATTAATTGAACTCCCGCTTTTAAAATTTAGTTTAAATTTAATTTAATTTTTTAAATTTCTACCATTATATTTACCATATGCAATTACTATTATATTTTTTATTTGAAATATATTTTTATTTTTCAATAACAGTTGAACAAAAATATAATGATAATTGCATATACAAATAAAAACTGTAGATGTATTAAATCTAAAGTTGATTTAAACTAAATTTCAGAAATTGTAGTCGAAATTATCCCTTGATTAATAGGTTTCAATTTTTTTTTTTACCTTTAATATAAAATTTTACTTTCAACCTGACAATGGGAGTAAGATATATCATGCATAAGCAAACAAAAAGATTTGAAAGAAAAAAAGAATGAAAATCTTACCCTTACTAGGTTTTATGTGAATTCAATTTCGCTAATTAGTTAGTTTTGGATAATCAACTTCTGATAATAACACGACCATCATGGTTGATAATAGTGAGTAGAGTGATAATATTGCCTCTGAAATCTTCTAGCTGATAATGATAACAAAAACTCCTTGATGCGTCACTATCTCTCTGCAACTATCTTCATACTAAAGATATCATGAAATAAGTTAACTCTGCTGTCACCAATATCTCTCCGCTAAAATTCTACCAAAAAAAGAATATATCTCTCCCCCCTAAAAGTTTTCAAATATTTCTATGAACAATCCCAATAGAATCATAAATTGTTTACCAAAAATTGAATACTAAACGAGATTGACACTGTTTTACTTGTTTTCAATTTGTTCCATTTATACTGCTCTACAAATAGATTATGTTTTTTTTTTGTTGTCTTTCTTTCTTCAGTTGTAGAGGAACAAGACCAAACTGGACAATACATTAAATACTCACTTCAAAAGTGCAGCTTCATCACCATTTTACATTTCATTTCTATTTTACTTGATCATGAAACCATAATGTTAAGCCTTGTCTTTCAAATTCCAGCTTGATTATAAACATAGAATTCTTGCAAATCACTGAAATCTGATTCAGGTTCTTTCACAAATAACAATATCGGAGTTTACCGGACTCTCACCTCTTCTCACCACATAAACATCTAGCAGCTTGAAGTGCAAAATATGTGAGGATGATGTCAGCACCTGCCCTTCGTAAGCACATCAGTGACTCCAACATCACCCTTTCTTCATCGATCATCTTGAGCACTCCACCAGCTTTAATCATTGAGTATTCACCAGAAACCTAGAATATTACACATGCAGGTTTAAAAAAATCAATTTGTTTCCCAAAAAAAAAAATTATAATTCAAGCATATGGTGTCTACATAGTCTCTACACAAACACCAAATGATTTAGTTCTGACAAAGTCCAATAAAAAAATTTTAAAGAGGGATTAATCTGACATTAAATTATAGTTGGATGACAAAAAGCTTAGGTGCTCAATTGAGATACAGAAAAAAATATATATGGGCAACTTTTGTAATTGTACCTTTTCTAATATATATACTATAAACAGCGGAAATAACATTTCATAATCTTTAGTGGCCAAAAAGAATTGATATGGACACAAAAACATACTATACCAATTTTGCTGAAGACTGCTCACTTTAAATGCTAGACAAAGGCATTCAAAAATACTTTTTCCAATATAGTAGAGTCTTATGTCATTCATCTACAACCATGGCTTTTTAAACCCATATAAACATGTAAAATCCCAAGAACATAAGATTTCAAGCGAGATTCTTCATTTTATTTTGTTTTTAAAAGTTATTACAATATTCCGTTTCATATTTCATGTGCTTCTACAACAGTTTGTTTTCAACTTGAAACTGAATGTATAATTGTCCAGCATATTCTTCCAATGCCCATCTGTTTTCAACAGTTTGTTTCTCAAGCTTAATGCATAAAAAAGGAAGAACATACTAACTGCTCAGAAGAAAAGATGTCATATGGTCTTCAGGTTATTTAAGATGATTACAAGCGTATTGAGATTACCTGATATGCAGCAATTGGTAAAGAAGAGCTATCCCTGAGTAACCTTATGATATCTAAATATGGCAGACCAGGTTTCACCTATGCACCAAATTACATAACTTCAGATCAAGAGAAGTTTCTATCATTAAGTAAACATGCTCAAAGAAATAGGCAAGCAATACCAACCAAGAGAATATCAGCTCCTTCAGACTCATCTTCATGGGCCTCAACCAATGCTTCTCTATAATTTGCTGGGTTCATCTGATAACTAAGGTTCATAGAGCCAGATTAAAATTCAAGTCAGCACCAGATCGATTGAGCTTATGAAATTTGGCATGAAGTTTAACTTCAAAGACAATACGTACGTTTTTTTGTCACCAAAACGTGGATTTGAGTCCAGCGCTTCCCGAAAGGGACCATAGAATGAACTTGCATACCTGTTTGCAGCATAATAGCGATTGAAATATGAAAAATAGGGATTAAGATTAGAACAAATCAACTACAATTGCTCGCATGAAGATGTTCAGGGCCCAGGGCATCTTTGGATATTCCATGTAAATGAGATTTTCTAAAGGAGAGACAGGATCCATTGAGAGAGAAGATTGTAGGAGAGGTAGGGATGTCAAACCACTGGGGTTGATTCCGCATTCCACAAAGGAAACTATGTAAAACATGGAGCCATAACATATTTATTACTCCTAACTTCAGAAAACATTCTTATTCACAACTAGGATGGATGGGATGATGCCATTATTATGCCAAAATAAAGGCTGATTTTAGAAAGTAAACTAATGGTAGTAGAAAACAGATGTTAATAACCCAACCCTTGTCCTGATGTAAAAACAGGAAGGAAAAACAGCAGAAAAATAAATTATTACTTTGCTGTATATGACATGATAGAAACATCATGAAATCCTTCAGCATCCAGAGCATCTCGAATTGCTCCTACACGACCATCCATCATATCACTGGGACTGACAACATCTGCTCCAGCTCGGGCCTTTTTATGGTAATTAATTAGCAAAGGGGAACCAGAATCTACTCAGATAATAGCAATTTCAAAAGCAAAGAAAAATCAAGACACTAATACCAAATAGATAAATATTAAATCACCACAAAAAAGTTGCTTCATGGCCAACAAACACACACACACCCCAAAAGCATAGCACATTAAAGAGAAAGGGTTAACACCAAATATCACAAATTCACAGCCAATCAAAGTTAAGTTAGGTCACTGTAAAATATAATCTCTCTTTTTTGACCAAACAGAGGCCAAAATATTCCCATATTACTCCAAAAAGAGCATTGATGAAAATTTAGAGCAGCATATATGTTACAACTTACGAACACAAATGCGTACAGCCAAACTTGTGGGACATGAGAAAAGGATGCAAATGACCCTATAGGACAGACATCTATGTAACAGATTGCTTACTGAACTCAGACTATCCTAGAGAAACTATAAACGTTTTAAGAGAAGATAAAATGACAAGTAGAAAATATAAGGGATGTATTAAAGCTATAGAAACCTCAGGTAGATCACCAGTATAATTCCAATAGATGACTTGCCCCAAATTTTAAAACAGTTTTATGGAAGATGATAAAATTACCTGGGAAACAGCTTGTTTACATAACTGATGTACTGTCTCATCGTTCATTATAACTCCTGCAGCAGACCAAGGAACAATTCTACATCAGTAAATGTCTGTATCCTTGAAAACCACCTATTTTAGATAGAGCTCTAATGTGGAGAAATTATCAACCAAAAGTTAAAGCTTGATTGTAACTATGTCACAAACTACGAACTCACTGGAAAGAGCCAGTTTTTTTACTAAAGAAATGATAATCATTTTCACTGAATAGTTGTTCTTAAGATGCGTCCAGGCATTCAAGTTCCCTTGTCTTATTTGTATGTTTCATGGAAATTTTCTTGACAGCAAACTGAAATATGTCCTTTATAAAATACAAGAAAACAACCTAAGCATATTTGAAAAACTTGTGTAAGAAAGGGGACTGCATTAACTAACACCATAATATGAACTAGAAATTAATTAGTCTTCCTTGGCAAATCTAACAGAACAAGTCTTTTAATTGCAAGAAAATGGATGTCTACCAAAATAATTAATGAAGAATTTTCCAAATCTATCCTTCTAGCCCAATATATCCATACACTTGCAAGCTTAATTATTTAAGCATTATTCTGAGGTTGAACATGAAATAAAGCTGTTTTTAATGAAAACTTCTTGGATATTCAAAAGTAATACAAATAGAAAATACTTCAACCAGGTTTTTCAACACGGATAACAAATCCTAGCAAACTATTGCAAAGACATGATGATCAGAAGGACCATAGACAAGAACATGGACCTGTTGATTATGCTAAAATCTAGATTAAATTCAAGTGGCCTGCATTCAGAATGCTTAAGTAAATCCCACATTTCAGAATGTGTATAAAGCAAGAACAATTAATGGCATGAACTATTCTCATTTTTAAGCATAGAAATATTTAATTTGATTCAAAACACAAAACAACTAAATAGTAAAGCATATCTGTCTCACCATCTTCTCGGACAATACCATCATGCCCATCAGATGAGTAGGGATCTAAAGCAACATCGGTGTAGATAACCTGATCAAAGAAAGATTAAAAAATACAAGAAATGACATACTTCCACACAAAAACCACAGTAAACTGGAAAATCATTTTCCTCATAGACTAGATTCCTCAAAATGAAAGAAAGCAAAAGTTTTGCATTGTATGTCAACTTACAAGATCAGGATATTTATCTTTAAGCAACCGGATGGTTCGAGGCACTAAACCATTATCATTGTATGCTTCATCTCCTGTAGGAGACTAGAGATAAAATCCAATTATGTGATGTACTTATGTTGATCTACAGAAGAGAAGAAGACATGCAGAAGAAGAGAAAGAAACCTTCAAACCATCGGGAACTTTAGGAAAGAGAACAATGCTATTAACACCAACATCCCTGGCCTTTGAAACCTGGTCCAACCCCACAGTTCATTAAGAGACCATATATGTAGATAATGCATGGAAAATATATAAACAATACTGAAACAAGGAAAGCTAAGGACCTTCTATCTCCTCAAAAACGACACATAATAGTGTGACTGATAAAGACATTAAGCATACTGTTTCTGTACCTAAGTAGTTGTAAAACTTTTAAGAGCACAAGACTGAAGTGAGGTAATTAGCAACCTCTACAGAGTCTCTGTGAGTTACTAATAACCAGAGTTCCTTGCAACAATTAGTTAATGGTTTAAACATATACTTCAGGAGGTGTGTCAGAAGCTAAGGTACAGAAGTTTTAAAGAAATCCATGAATATAAGTTTGCAAGGGATCCTCTGTGCATGTCACGGGGGGCTTGCCTAAAATGGTTAAGTGCTCATATCTTAAGTTCAAATCACAACAACAAAACTTAACATATAAATAAGGTTTCTTTAAGCCGCACCCTAAGCACTTCTAGGTAGCATAAGTCAACTAAATGAGAACACATATCAAAATCAATTGTTACATAAAAATAATTTTGTAAAAATTAAAAAATTAAAACAATAGTTCAAGGAGAAAAATTAACTCATGAAAGGTGATCAGCAAACATATGCTCATTAAAAGGGATCTTTTGAAATATAAATCTAAAATATTAAATGAAACAAAAACTACAATATTAAGAATTACTTCAAAATCGAAAAAAATATAAATGAACAAGCCAGAGTTATCTTAGCAATTATAAACACAAAGCTTCTCATCTTAATATATCAACGGAAACCCTTTTTTTCCCCTTTTGACTTCCTTGGTCATGTCCATGTTAGTGTTATATGACAAAAATACAGTAATTAGCTTGCATAAAAGCATTAGTATATATTGTTCAGAAAGACAACTCCTTGAAAAACCCCTATAGCAGTTCCAAGAATAGCAAACCTTTCAACTATTCACCAGAATCTAAAGATAAACATGCGAATCAAAGTTGGGACATGAAACATATTTGTAAAACATTTTGGTTCCGCACGATCAAATACAATCAGGACAGCAAATTTACCTCTTCCACAAGTCCATGTCTCCACCCAAGCCTATAACATCCAGGCATAGCTCCAATAGGTGTGTCCTCCTCACCTGAAAGTTTTGTAAAGCAATATAAAGAGTTTCTAAGTAGAACTAAATGTCAGCAAAAATTAACACCAACCTTCGTGGATGAAAAGTGGATAAACAAAATTGGCAGGCGATAAGGTTGTTTCCTGAAATGCCGCTCTCATTACAGGTGACTTCCGGTTTCGTCGAGGACGCCGACTTAGTGGCTAAAACCAAAGCAATATAGATGATCAATGATACAGCATTGTACACCAGTTAGTCTTGAATTAGTAAAACATAAAAGCACGACCCTAGAGCAAATACTTACAGAAATTATCCAACAATTAAGAATCTAATTCAAACATAAATTCCAGCAAACCCAACTACTTACATCGCTAAATACTTAATAAAAAAAAAAATACCCAAAACGTCAAAACAACGTATTTAATATTAATGCGTACAATGATTTCAAGTAACATTTTTGCAAATTCTACTGCTATCCCATAAGGCTTTGATGAATTTGATTCTATTTCTTTACTCACAAGTAAAGGGACCACGGGGGTTCCAGCAGGTGCAGCTGCCTTGGGCGGCACTGGCGGCGCTTCCGGCACATCCCCGGCCACCACGGCGGCTTCACACTCGGCATCGCTCCTTCCCAGCTTTCGAACCGGTCCATCGCGCGGCGACTCGCTTGCTCTTATTATGAAGCGACCAGGACTCCCCTTGTTTGTGGTCCGAACACAGTTGAAGTTCCTCACATTTGGTGATGGTCTGAGGCCAACGAAGCTCTGGCAATCCAAACCCTTCACTGCTCCTACATTGCTGACGATCGTAGATGCCATAATTCAACAGCCAAAATATTTCTCTCAGCTCCACAATACAATCAACTGTGTATATGTTCAAAGGAAATTAATTCACGTTTTTTTTTCTTTTTTTGTAAAAAACCGAAGCAGAATTTTCTGGTAGAACGGTTAGGTAAGCGAAAGAAACAGAAAAGCAAGTGTTTGATCGATTAGCATCTGTTTGGTCGCCGAGAAAAGACCGACTTAAAAAAAAAAGAAAAAAAATCGATAATTTATTTTCTTCACAGAATTGGAAATGGAATCCTTACCTTTGCAGACGATGATGCAGCTCTGAGAGAGAGAGATAGAGGGAGGGCTTATCTACGGGATGGATATTACATCATCTACCAATAGTTCTTTCGAGTTCTTTTATTGGAGTCTCAGAAAAAATAAAAATTAAATTAAAATTTATCTAAAAATTAATTAAAATAAATAAAATAATAAATTAAACTTAAGTAATATTTTAAAAATAAATAAATTTTTAAATATTTTTTATTCATTTTTAAACATAATAGACTATTTAAAAATTTAAAAAAGAACAAAAAAAAATGTCATTGAGACCCGGTCAATGAGAGAAAGAGAGATGATACAGACACGGGTCGTTAGATTGAATTTTTAATAGGTCCGACCCACATAAACAGACAAGCCTACCAGATTAGGTCCAAACGCCATACTTTTTTTCTTTTTCTTTTTGGTAAATAAGACATACTTTTTTCTAACAAATTGAAGAAGGTGATTTTTTTCCCAAAGGTGGATTTTGTAGTCAACAAAGTTGGAACTTCTAATTTGGAGGTATAGTCTTAGTGGTTTTATTATCAGACCAAGTTTATGAGTACCCAAACGATATACTGTTTAATAAAGTTTTTTTTTTGACAAATTGACAAACAAACTTCATAATTTTGCTAATTTTGACTGTTTATTTAACATATTATTTTCTAAATTATTCACAACTCTCATTCTGTCACTTCCTATCATCTTTTTCTCTCTAGAATTTATCCCAAGCCCACCACCATATTCCTTCGCTCTCTTCCGTCTACTGGAAGCTTTTTTCTTGCGTCCTCCCTAGATTATTTTCGTTGTTCATATTTCTCTTTTAAAAAACACAATATTTTTATAAACAAAAAGCTAATTCTTCGTTCATATATCTACTACAAACTTTCACAAAATTTCTATTCCACTAGAAAATCTTACTTACTTTAAAATCAAAACAAGGAAAATAAATGAAAAATCAATTAATTACTTGCCCTGATGTCCATTATCAGTTCACATAGCTGTACAAATAGAAATTGCTTAGTTCATATGATATGGGTTGTGATGCGAAAGTAAAAATAAATAAAAAGATTCACAAAAAATAAAAATAAAAAGGTTCATGGAAAAAAAAAAGAGAAAAACACTATAATACCATTGGAAAAAAAAATTATTATATCTAAAAATTTCTGACAGTTCACGAATACTGCTTACACTGTTAGAAGTTAACATCATTATCATCGTGAGAGAGTAAAAAGACCATAAACACTCTTAGACACATCAAAATTTCAGAAGGTAAAAAAACTATAAACACTATCCGGCGCATCAAAATATTGGCCCTAACTAAATTAAAATTGCATTTTGGCCTCTCTTAGCAAGCCTAAATAGTACAATGATCATCAATATCCTCCATTTTCCTTGGCAAATGCCTTTTTCATAAGGGAATCGACCAAAAATTGTTTAGGTCCTTCAATGCCAAACATACATGAGTTCAAAAAGCTAAATGCTAAAGATAAAAAAATAAAAATAAAAAAGCCAACAACCAAACTTCCAAAACCAATATAGTTTAGGGGGAAATGACGCCAATTACTTTTAAATTTATAACAAAAAATAAAAATAATATTTTTTATTATGTATAATATAAGTAGGGGTGGAGATTATGTTTTTTTTCCCGTACCAAAGCAAAAAATTTTGCCCCGTCTCTGGCCAAGCCAGGGCAAATTGCCACCTCTAAAACGTGGAGATTTTAGCAATGATTAATTACACAATTTTTTTGTTATTATAAAAAAAAATTAAACCATGTTGACCATCATATTTCAAATTTTGACTAAGGGAATAGGAGTATGTAAAAATAATTGAAACTAAAGGAATAATTGTGTAATTTACCATTTTTATAATTATTTTAAATTATAATAGAAAATATTTTATGTTTCCCTAAGAGTCCAAAATCTTCAACAACGTAGGCTCAGTTTAGAGTTGCTGTAGATTATGAAACAATTAACAAAAACTCTGCTGAAACAACAATCAATTTTTCTATTAATTTGATAAGTGTTTGGTAAACCACTACTTGAAAATTATTGAAAGTTACCAAATTACAATTTAAACATTTGGTAAATAACCTGTTTAGAGTTTGTAAATTGTATATAATAATAATTAAAATAGAGAAAATGTTGCAGTGCAACTTTTGGAGTATTATCAATCCATAATAAAGTAATATTGATCCATAATGAAATAACACTGTCATATCTATAATGAAATAACATTTACCTATAATAGAGTAACATATATCTATAATGAAATAATATTGCTTTAAGAATAATTTCACAAAAACTCCAAATAAAAGAGTTGCACTTTAGAATTTGCCCCAAAATAGACATGAAATATTATTTTTCTTATATATATTATTATTACTATTAACATCTTAGTATTTTTTTATAAAATTAAATAATTAAAATTAATAACATATTTATATATATATATATATATTTTGTTCTCACCTCTACTATGTTAACGTGAAAAAAATATATAAATTTTTGTATTTGATTGATTAATACAAAAATGCTATATACTTGTCCTATCAAATTAAACATATATAGTTTTCAACAATATATATATATATATATATAAGTTCATATCTTCAAAATAAATCCACCACCATAAAAGATAACCCTAAAGTTACATATAAATTTATAACGGGGAATTTTGTTTGTAGGTTGAAGGTTATAATAATAATTTTGATAACAAAACTCTTGATTGTGCTAGAAGAAGCTGAGAAGTTCCATGACTGCTTCATTTTATGGAGGGGATAATTAATGAAGAATATATTTTCTAGGTTTACCAAACACTATATTTTATGAGAAATCCTTTCATAATCCAATTTAAGGATTTTGAAAGCAACTTCATATGCACTCTTAATCAGTTTTTTTGTTTTTTTAGATAAGTTTTAGTTTTATTCTTTTTAAAAGAGTTTTATACAAAAAGTTATATTTCACAAGATGTATAATTGCTTGTAAGTTGTAATCACGGATAACCATTAAATAATGCATTGTTTTGGAATGAATGCTCTTTTTATAACACAGAATATGAGGGAACATAATAAAATACAATAAAAAATTTAATGCACTTTATTATTTAAAATTGAATTTGTTCACATAATAATCTTTATAATTAATTTGTATAATTGATATCTTTTAATTTGAAAAAAGTTACATATTTATCTAATTTAATTAAAATTGACAAATTTCGTCAACTTAAAAGTTACTTGCATATATAGCATGTGACCTTTAAAATTAAATTTTTTATTTTTTATTATATAAAAAATTAAAAAACATGAACGAAAATTTAAAATTTATTTATGACTTTTTTTTATGTTTTTAAATTTTTTTTGGTACAATTAAAAATGAAAAAAAAAATTAATTTTGAATGTAATTTGTTATGCAGGTAACTTCTAAATTGATAGAATTCATCAATTTTAACTAAACTGGCAAAAATATAATTTTTTTAAAATTATAAAGTACCAATTACACAAATTAATTATAAAATTTTTTATATGAATAAATTTAATTTTAAAAAATACTAAATTGCATTTATAGCTGACTTATATTTGCAAGGTCCCACCGTACGAAAGAAGTTAAAATTATTCATAGTCACGGGAAGTACTGTACTGTAGNCCAAAAAGGAAAAAAATAAAATAAAACTTCCACAATATATAGCTATTATATATATACATATATATGTAAATCCAACTTAGTCGATATATGTAGTTATTATATATAAAGTAATGTTACTATTAAGATATTTTGATAGAATTTTTATTAAAATTGTCACTAAATATTTGTTATAATGACAAACTGAAAACTTATCATTAAAAATATATTATTGAATAACTACTATAAATTTAGTAACAATTCTGATAAAAATTCTATGAAGATATTCTGATAGTAGCATCTTGCATTATATATATATAGATATAGATAATAGTTATTGTTTCCATAACTGAAAACCAGAAGTCCATATTAATTAAGGATTAATTCAAATAAAGGCATTAATTTGGGAGGTCGTATTTCAAGGTTGACAGTGCCCAAGCTAGGTTTTGTATTGTTGAGGTTGGAGAAGCAAAAATGTTGTTTAATCCCAGATAAGTTATATGTATGCATTTATATAAATATGTTAGCAATATGAAAAGTACTAATTGTTAATTGTTATTACCGGTGATAGAGCACTAATATAATCTATATATCACGTGTTAATTTAATGAACTACATTAAAAAGTCTACTTTTCAGCTAACCAAAAGTTTTAGTAAAAATAAAATAAATAAATAAATATACCAATAATAAATTGTCATATTAACAATAGATCACATTATAAAAAATATTAACTGAATGGTTATAAATAGCAAAATTCTTGTAAGATATCCGAGTCTTATCAAAGCCATATTTAGGTTAGAAGCCTAAATAATTACACGGAAATACCATGTTGGCAACACTGAATTAGAGATATTTTTAAATCAAGCGTTTAAAATATAGAAAAATACGACATTTTTATACAAAGGTCGCTAAATAAGAGGCGGCTTTGCAATATTTGTGACACTTTACTAAACACACATCGCAAAACGTTATGCTAAATGGTGACGCTTTAGTAAAGCATCGCATAAAGATGATGCTTCACCAAACAACCGTTGTAAAATGGTGATGTTTACTTACAAAGTGTTACTAAAGGATTTTTAAAAAATGACACTTTACAAGGACGTCGCCAAATGGTGACACTTCTATCACAAAGTGTCACAAATTAGTCACACAGAAAGATGTTTTTCCAAAAAGCATCGCCAATTGGGGATGCTTATTAACAAGTATTGCCAAATGGTCCAATAAAAAGGACTCTTTTTAAAAATATTGCCTAAAAGGTGACGCAAATAATAAAACAGAAAGGATGATTATCAAATGCGACGCAAAAAATTAAATTAATTTTAACACTTTTGTGAATAAGCTTCGTGAATGTTTTGAAGTATTGGATGCCAAATGGTGATACTTCTATAACAAAGCATCAAAAATTAATCAAATTGAAAAGGATGTTTCTCCAGAAAGCGACACCAATTGGTGACGCTTATTAACAAAGTAGTGCCAAATGGTTCAATAAAAATGACACTTTATAAAAACATCACCAAAAAGGTGACGGTTCCATAACAAAGTGTTGCAAATAATCAACATAAAAATGTTGCAAAAAATTAAATTAATTTCAACGCTTTTGTAAGTAAGCATCACAAATGTTTTGAAGTATTGGACGCTTTACTAAAGCATTGCCTGATGGGGATGCTTTTGAAGCAAGTGCCGCAAAAAAATAAATTACTTTTAACACACTTTTAAGAAGCGTTGCAATAAACTATGCGAGATTACCCTATTTGGTGATATTAAATAAAAGATGTTTCTAAACAAAGCGGCTCGAAATGTCAAAACCTATGACATTTTTGCTGAAATATCACTAAAGATGAAGCGAACTTAAAATATTTGTGACACTTTGCATCACAAAATATCTTAGAAAAAGAACGCTTCACAAAAGGATAGCAAAAAATGAACCAATTTTGACATTTTTAGAAAGAAATGCTATCACATTTGTATCCCTTTATGAAGTCGATGGGACGCTTTTGTTGAAGCGTTGCCATTTTGGAACGCTTTTGCTGAAACACCGTTTGGGAATGCTTTACAATTTTACAATTTTTTTTGAAGTTTTAAAGAAATTTGTGTATCTTTTATGAATTTGGTGTTTGCGGTTGAGTGTGCCAATTATGATACTTAGGGTTTGTGGGTGTGCCGATTCTAATGTTTGAGTTTTGTGGATGTTCCGATTTTGATGCTTAGGGTTTGTGGGTATGACGATTTTGATGCTTGAGGTTTGTGGGTGTGCCAATTTTGATGTTTAGGTTTTGTGAGTGTGTGAGTTTTGAACATTGATGCTTATGTTTGCGTCTTTGTGGGTGTGCCGATTTTGAACATTGTTTACATTGATGCTTGTATTTTGAACGATATTTAGTAAATTTGTAGATTTTGAAAAGGATATTTGACATTTGCTCATTTTGCTATGAGTTTCATCGGGATTTTTCGTGTTTGTCGTCTTCAGTTGCCTTGAGTTTCACTCTATTTGTCAAGCTTCTTGTCTCTATTTACTCTTGCTTCGAGTTATCTTCTAAAACCGGTAAGAGTATGTTTTAAAAATATATTAATATTTTATTTTTTAAAACATAGACTCGTAACAGTCTAACAATACAAAATGTGGATACTATGTCATGATGATAATGAAGAAAAACATCAAGAGAAATGTATGTCCAAACCAATCAAGTAAAATAGTAATTACTGATTGACATTAATTTTAATATTACATCTTTTATTTCATTATACTTATCCTATATATTTTTTTGTTTTCCGTAAATTGTTTCATATGTGCAGTAAAATGAAATCAATTGGACAAAAGATGATGTTAGCCAACTCAGACAAAAATGGGTTAAAAATATGCTGCCATATATGTGAATTAATTAACAATAGCATATATATTAATTTGATATTTAATTATTTGAATCATTTAATTGTTATATATATTTTTTATTAATTTTAAATATTGTAAATATATTGTATTTTTGTATAGAAATATTAATTTTTTTATCATTTTAAAAAAGAATATTATATTTTTATTAAAATTAATTATAAGAAATAGATGATAATGAAAGTGAAAAATTCCAAAGAGACGATGCTTCGAAATCTTATTAAATTAAAAGAAATATAACAACAAAATGTCAAAAAATGTTATAAAACGTCACAAAAAGTAGCAATAGGCAATGCTTTTAGAACACAAGTATTGTTCCTTTATGGCGAGTTTTGAACAATTCGTCACGAAAAATCGTAAAGGGCTATGCTTTTGGAACACAAGCGTTGCTCTTTTGGCAGATTTTCATTTAATTCGCCACTAAAAGCTAAAAGGACGACACTTTTAGTTAAAAAAACATTGTCCTTTTTGGTAGATTTTAATTGAAGTTATCACTGAAAGACATAAGAGTGACGCTTGTATACCAAAAGGCGTTGCCATTTTTTTGCCGCAATTTTTTTTCTTCTGCGTTACAAAAAGGTCGTAAATGTCATTGTTTTAATAATTTATTCTTTCTTTTTTCCTTCAATTGGACGACTTTATGAAGCATCTCTTTAACGGCGTTTTTAGAAATACTTTCAAAGTGTCATTGTTTGTTAAATATGACAGCACTTCTTTTACAAAACCTCTTTTAGCCACTTGCAAATAGAAAATGCATATTAAAATATTGTGCTCTACGTATTTTGACACTTTTAAAGTGTCACCTATCAAATGTTTTTACATAGTAAATGATATATATTAATTGGCAGGGAATGGCGCAGGGAATGGCACAAGGCAACCATTTAGATTAAGAGCCTCACTACTACAGAAGATAGCTATTGACGACGGCCATACTTTTATATAGACGTCGGTTGAAAAAGAGAGCCGTCGTTGATAAAATAAGACGACGGTTAAAAAACATCAACGACGGTTTTAACTGTAACCGTCGTCTTAAGTTAATCAAAGACGACGGTTACTTCAACAACCGTCGTTGATAAAAGACAAAAATACACGTGGCATATGTGGCAGAGTATAGACGACGGTTCCTAAAAGAACCGTCGTCTATTTTGTGCCTTATAGATGACGGTTCCTTGAAACCGTCGTCTATTGTGAACATTATAGACGACGGTTCCTTAGAAACCGTCGTCTATTTTGAAACATTAAAGACGACGGTTCCTTAAGAACCGTCGTCTATAGTTAGTGTATATTTTCGACGACGGTTTTGTTTTGAACCGTCGTCCTTTTGTGTACATTTGTCCACGTGGCGCTCTTACGTTTAATCTCTGAAACTTTCAAAATATAGCCGTTGCAAAGTAGCTGTTGCAAAAAATATA
>QANX01004687.1:0-16780 GCA_003254975.1 Ochetophila trinervis
TATATATATATATATATATAGATATACATTGCAAAGTCATGATTAATTTTGTGTCTCAATGCTAGACCCTGTTATGGTTGGGTTGAATGGTGCAATTAATTGTAGTTGTGCTATTCTTCCTGATCAATACTCATTTTGAACAACAATATTAATCGTTTTGAGTTTTTGACATGTATAAATAGAAATTGAATTTTTGACTAATTGATGCTGAAAATTAATGTTTATATCTACAATATTCAGTACGAAAGCTATGTTGGGTTTGATTTGCATACTCAATATATTGTAGAAAATGAAATGTAATTAATTTTAGCACACAATAAGTTTAGGTGTTTTTTTTTTTTTTTTTTTTTTTTTTTTTTTTTTTTTTTTTTTTTTTTTTTNTTTTTTTCTGTATGCAAACTATATATAAGTTATTTGATGCTCTTTAGTTAGAGGAAGCTTAACTATAACTAATCCACAAGTTTCAAATCATGTGATACACACAACCTTTTAAAATCGAAGGTTAAAAAATTAAAATAATAAGAAATTTGTAAGTCGCTGAAAGGAAGCTTAAGGGAATCTGCTTTTCTCTTGATTCCCTGGAGGTTGTTAGTGCTGTTCTCTCTTCTAGAGAACCTTGTGGTTGGAACAACAGGGAAGACATCCTGAAGACGAGACACTCAATGCAGGAGCACTGCTAGTCTCTAAGCTGGAATGCTCGAGCTTCTAATAGGTTTGCAGATGCCTTGGCAAAAGAGACCCTTAGCTCTAACTGTAATCTCTCTTTTTGTTTTTCTGATTTAAACAAGCTCCCCTCTGCTCTTAGTTCAGTGTTGATCACTGATATTACCCGAGGTGGTTAATGTTTGTAATGCTGCTTTTTGGTAGCCTGCCCTTTTTGTACTTAATAGCAAGTAATTTTCATAAAAAAAAAAAATGGAATCTAGCTAGTCTATAGCTAGCATTACACAAAACCTGTCACATTTAATGCTCTTAAGGGAATCTAGCTAGTCTATAGTTTAGCTAGGACCTTAACTTTTTTTTGTTATGTTTATTTTTTCTCGAACATGTGATGTTGAGGATATAATTCATCCACTTGACCACAAAACTAGAAGATCGGGACTTAGCTAGGACCTTAACGCACACATATATGCTGTGCAATTATATAATTAATGCTCTTGGGTTTTATTATGCTAATAATATTGTTATTAGATCAAAAGTTTTTGGCGTTTTATGAGATTGATTTTAATTAAATAAAGTGAATATTTTTTTATTATAGAATTTTATGAAATTTTATCCGGTGGACACATTTATGATGGTGTTTATATTGTTTTGAGAGGTGAATTTATATTAAGATATTACCATTATGCGTATGATTTTATTAGTGTATAATACCAATCTTTCCATAAGGTTAATGTTATTGTGTGTATTTGGGCCATCTTCTACTGCAGTTATGCGATGAGAGAATAGCGATTAATTTTAGCTACTACGTTTTTAAGATGCTAAGAGTCGTGATGACTAATTCTTCTTCTTTTACTATTATGTGCTACTTTAGGAGACTAAGAATTTTTTGACAACATTGATATAAAATATAGTAGACGTGTATATATAAAGTTATGATGATGATTTTATTGTCGAGTTATTATTATGTTCTTATATTGTGGACTTATTTATGTTTACGACCATATTGTTTATGATGATGTTATGCTTTTACATTTAAACTATTATTTATGGCATTTTACATTTATTTGACATTTGAGAATGAGGTTTTGAGAAAAAGAAATGATTTTTAACTTAAACAATTGTTTTCTTTATATTGATAATTCACTCGCTCAGATTATGATCATTTCACTTTTATATAATTAACTTGTTCTCCTAAATTTTAGGTAACAGTTGGTGACTCTAACACTGGACTTTGCATCTTTTGTCATTTACCCTCCCACTGTAATATTGTTGTATTTTCTTCCTACTTACTTTAGTTTTAAATTATACTTTTAGTATGCTGGAAGCATTGAGATTGAATTATTTTCTTCTATTTGATTTATGGGTCGTCTTAAAACCCTACCACTGTGATTAGTGGTAGTATATATTTGGGGTAATCCAATTTCCAGAGGAGATTTGCTAGATTTTCTAGTGGAGTTTTCACAAGGCAGAGTCACTCCAGAAATCTTAAAAGGGATCCGAAGGCAGACCTATCAGATATAGTGATGTAATAAGCGCTTAGAGTTTTCATATCGTTGCTATAACTTGTCATATTAAGATGTTGTTCATTATAAGCTGATAGATAGCTCTGAAAAGAACAATTCTCTATACAAAACGAGATTTCAAATTTAACAATGCAATATATATTAACATACCTTGCTTGTGTATTTCAATTTTGAAACATCATCGTAAGAAATGAAATATCCTGTCTTGTTCTTGCTTATATTCATATTCTCTTCCTGCAATTCCATATATGGAGAGGGAGGACACTTGTTTACTTCTTCTAAATTACTATTTAACTATATGGCTGAATTTCGATGACATACAAAACTATATATATATATATATATATATATATATATATACCTGTAGCTTTTTGAGGACTTTAGGGTACTTGGCTAGAAAATATACAGCTTACATTGGAACAAGGGAATTACATTCATATCCTGCAACAACTAGGCTGACTATGTTATCCAGTACCTCTTGGTCACTCAAACTGTTACTTTCATCATCCTTCATTTTCATCAGTCCGTCCATTAAATCATCTGTAACACCTTGTTGCTTTTTCTTCTTCTCCAGCTCCACCCTAAAAATCTCAAGTTTCTTCCTTGTGAGAGTTCATTGGTAATGCTTCATTAAGCTTCTACATGTGATCATGTTACACATCATCAGAAGATACACGTCAGCAAGAGCTAGTTGCATTGCTGAGCTGTTAGTTTGTTAAGTTTGTTAGCTTTGACAGCTGTTAGCTTGTATAGCTTGCGCAGCACACATGTGATACGTGATATCACATGTGATCAAGATCTTGTAGTATATAAGTCTACAAGAACAGAGTACTATTTTGTACAATTACATTACAAAGATCAATACACAAAATTCTCTTCCTCTTGCTTTGTTCTTATTCTCTGTTTTTCATTCCGCAAGTTACATTTCTCATGGTATCAGAGCAGCAATAGCTATAGCAATGGAAAATACAAGAATGAGTGATTTACAAGCTCAGATTTTGCCGAGTGTTGATCTCACAGAAACTCGATCAACAGCAACAAATCTGGTAAGCAAAGTCTTGATCACGATTTCACCATTTCCTAGCTCTATACAACCCTTAGATCCTGGAAATTACTTGATCTGGAAGACACATATCTTAGCCTTATTAATTGGAAACAAATTAGACAAATTTGTACTGAAAAATGAACCTCAATTCATGGAGACAATACTGGAACTGCAATACGATGTTGATAGTGAAGTTCTTCAAAATTTCACCACTGAGCAGCAAACTTGGATCTTACAAGATCAATTACTCATTGGTTGGCTTGTTACTGCCATTTCACGATCAATAGCAAATATGGTGATTGGATTAAAGTCATCAAGAAAAGTCTGGAAAGTCTTGGAATTGAACTTTGCATCGAAGACCAAGATGAATCAAATCCAGATGAGAGTTCAACTGCAAAGCACAAAGAAAGGAGCTCTAAAAATTGCTGATTACTTTCTGAAAATGAAGACTATGGCAGATCAATTAACAGCTGAAGGTGGATTCATCACTGAAGATGACCTTGTCTCTTGCATTCTTGGAGGTCTTGGCTCTGAGTTTGAGATGGTGGTGGTGAATTTGATCACGAGGTCAACTCTGCCAAGCCTTAAGGAGGTAAAACAACACTTACTTTACTATGAAAGTAGGCTTGAAATTCAGCACACTACTGCAATTGTTGATCTTGGCACACGGTTCACTAATTCTGTTAATTTAGTGAGTACAAAACCAAAATGTCAATTGTCTGAGTTAGAGGATGACATAAGAGATGAAGATTATGACAATTCAGAGAGAACTAACATGAGTTCAGACACACTAAACTCTAGTTCAAAGGTTGCTTATAATGCAAGTATGTCTAATCAAAACTCATCTATGGTAAGAAATGAATCAAAAGAGTCCTCATTTAGACATTCTGACAACAATGGAGGTTTTGACAAGTCAAGAAACAACTTCAAGGGAAGAAACAAACCTGGCAGGCCACAATGCCAAATATGCAAAAAGCTTGGTCACACAGCTGATGTTTGTTACTTCAGGTTTGGAAATCCTATTAATCCTGTGTCACAGTCTGGATTAAACTCTACTGCTATGCCTATTAGCAATCTATTGCAGTACTCGGGTTTTGTTGGAACTCAACCATCACATGCAAACTTCATGGGACAGTCTGGTCAAGCAATGCCAAACACAGGAGGGTATCAGTTTCCTTAGAGTGCAAATTTTCCCTCTCAGGTCATGTTAACCAGTTTTCCAAACTTTGGGAATCATCTCTCAGCAAGTGGTTATCCTCAATTTAATACTCAGTTCAATGGCTTATCCACTTCAAACCAATTCCCTGCAAATTTTACAGACAAATCTCTAAACTCTACTGCTTTAGCTACCAATTTTATAACCCCAATACCTGTTGGTGATCCTAGCTGGTACTTGGACAGTGGAGCAACAAACCATGTTGTGGCAGACAGTTCTCATTTGCTTCAACATATGGATTATAATGGTAAGGGTGAACTTTTGGTCGGTAATGGTTTGGGAATCAAAATCACTGGTGTTGGTAATACAGTAATCAAAGGTTATTTTGAAAGTATGGTTGTGCTTAAAGATATACTAATTGTCCCTACTATTGCAAAGAACCTGCTTAGTATATCAAAACTTACTCAAGATAACAATGTGAGTGTTGAATTTCACACTAACACATGTATTGTTAAGAATAAGCAGCTGGGAGTTCCAATACTAAAGGGCACTCTTGAGGAAGGACTCTACAAGCTTGAAGTGTCAGTCACCTTTTGCTCGAGGTCAAGTCAATCATCTTCAACAAGTTGCTTACCAAGTGGTTTGAAAGCTGAGAAAAACAGACTTCCATCTACTCCACAGAAGTCTTTGTCTACTATCTCTACTGTTGTTGCAAATAAAGATACAGAATTAGAGTTTAAACAACCTAGTTCTCAAGTTCTCTCTGTACATAAGTCAGCAAGCTGTGTGTCTTTTGATATTTTGCATAAAAGATTGGGACATTGTGCCTTACCTGTAATAAAGAAAGTACTCAGTATATGTAATTCAGCAATGAATATTAAAGCAAATGCCTTTGATTCAACTTTAGATTTATCCTTTTGTGATGCTTGCAAACAAGGGAAACAACATTGGAATCATTTTCCAAAAGTTGAAACCAAAACTACATCTCCTTTAGAATTGATTCACTCAGATCTGTGGGGTCCCTCCCCTACTGCCTCTAAAGAAGGATACAGATACTACATACACTTTGTGGATGACTTCACTCGACACACTTGGATCTATCCTTTAGGAGTTAAATCTGAAGCATTGCATAGCTTCATACATTTTCAGACATTAGTTGAAAAACAGCTTGGTGTCAAACTGAAGGCAGTACAGACTGACTGGGGGGGTGAGTACAGAAGTTTTGTACCCTATTTGAAGCAGCATGGTATTGTGTTCAGACACTCATGCCCTTATACTCACAATCAGAATGGTAGGGCAGAAAGGAAGCACATGAGTATTGTAGAAACTGGTCTGAGTATGTTGGCACAAGCCACTATGACTCTTGAATTCTGGTGGGAAGCCTTTGAAGCAGCCACATATGTCATTAACAGACTACCATCAGTGGTTTTGGATTTTCAAAGTCCATTTCAAAAACTCTATAACAAGGTTCCAGAATATGGTCGTTTGAAGGTGTTTGGCTGTGCCTGCTTTCCTTATTTAAGACCATTTCACTCTACCAAAGTTCAATTCCACACAGAAAAGTGCACATTCATTGGATATGCTGAAGGATACAAAGGTTACAAGTGTCTACACAAATCAGGCAAGATCTATATCTCAAATAATGTTGACTTCAATGAACATGAATTTCCTTTCTCTACTAGTTCAAATGTCTTGTGTAACAAGTCTAAGAATGGTGAATCTGCTGTGCCTATGTTTTTGCCTATCATATCTACTGTGTCAAAAGCATGTTCAGATGCACAATTAGGTAGTATGGTTAATAAATCTGTGATTCAAGACAATTCAAAACAAACAGCAGATCTAGAAGCTACTAAACTGAATTTTGACAGTTCAAGTACAAATTTGAGTACTCCTCTGCCAAGTTTACAATCAGCTGAGAATTTGCCTGTTTTGTCTGAGTCAACAAGTTTTATTGAGCATAATACAACTGCAGAAAGTATTCCTGGAGTCACAGTCATTGAAAACACAAATATCACAAGTTCACTTGTTGATTTCAATGCTGTTTCTACTGAAAATAATGTATATGTGCCTGATGTATCAACAAATGAGTTTGTTACTGATTTGCATGTGTGAACAACTTTGTTTGAGCATAATAAAGATGTAGAAAGTAATTCTAGACACACTGAGGCTGAAAATACCAAAATCACCAAGTCACTTGTTGATCCCAGTGTGATAGAAGTTGAAAACAGTTTTACTGAAAGGGAAAGTAATGGTCAGGAATTTCAGTTGTTTGTTGATCTACCTGTTTCAAAAAACTCACATCCTATGACTACAAGGTCTAAAGATGGTATTCTAAAACCAAAAGCCTATCAATCTGAAACTACCAAGTCTGCTGCAAAAGTGTCAAAAGCTTTACCTCCAGATTTAGGAACTGTGTTTGTTTCTGAACCAAAAACAGTGAGTGTGGCATTGCAACATCCAGAGTGGAAAGAAGCAATGAATAAAGAGTACAATGCTTTGGTGGATACAGGTACCTGGTCATTGGTTCCCTATACTTCAGACATGAACATTGTTAGAAATAAGTGGGTGTATCGAATCAAGTACAAGGCAGATGACAGTATTGAGAGGTACAAAGCAAGGTTGGTAGCAAAGGGATTCAATTAGAAACCAGGGTTTGATTACTTTGAAACATTCAGTCCAGTGGTCAAATCCTCTACAATAAGAGTAATCCTCACAGTGGCTGTAACTTTTGATTGGCCAGTCAGACAATTGGATTTCAATAATGCCTTTCTAAATGGCACTTTACAGGAAACAGTGTATGTGAAGCAGCTAGAAGGATATATAAGCAAAACCAATCCTACCTTTGTGTGCAAACTTAAAAAGGTAATCTATGGTTTGAAACAAGCTCCCAGAGCTTGGTTTGACAAGCTCAGAGGCAACTTACTTCAGAGAGGGTTTGTAAGTTCAGTGGCTGATAGTTCTTTGTTTGTATACAATAAGAATAAAGTGCATTGCTTTGTTCTTGTGTATGTGGATGACTTAATTGTGACTGGTTCTAATGTGAAGTTCATTAATGAACTTATAGTTGATCTGAATGGTACATTCTCTTTGAAGGATTTAGGAAGTTTGAGTTACTTCCTAGGGATTGAAGTTGAGAGAAGCAGCCAGGGAATCAAACTATCTCAAAGGAAATACACAAATGACCTCCTAATCAAAACTCAAATGCATGAAGCCAACTCTTATTCAACACCTATGATAACTGGGAGACAACTCTCTATTCATGATGGAGATCAACTTAAGCAACCTGAGCAGTACAGAAGTGTGGTAGGTGCTTTACAATATCTGACCATTACCAGGCCAGATATTACATTTGCAGTCAACAAATTGTGTCAGTTTGTTCACTCACCAAAAACAGAACACTGGGAAGCTTGTAAAAGGTTGCTTAGGTATTTGAAGGGAACATCAGAGTTTGGAGTAATGTTGAAGAAATTTGAGTCACAAAGGCTGCTGTTTCATGGTTTTGCAGATAGTGACTGGGCATGTAATCCAGATGATCGAAGGTCATGCAGTGGGTTTGCTATATTTCTTGGTCCAAATCTGATTTCCTGGAGCAGTAAGAAACAATCAGTGGGTGCTAGGAGTTAGCACAGAAGCTGAGTACAGGGCTTTGGCAAACATTACCACAGAGATGAGCTGGCTGCTACAATTGACAAGAGAGCTTGGTTTTAAGTTGCCTTCTCCAATAATATGGTGTGATAACTTGGGTGCAGTAGCTCTTGCTTATAATCCAGTACTGCACTCAAGAACTAAGCATGTGGAGATAGATATTCATTATGTCAGAGATAAGGTACTTACAAAGGTCATGGAAATTAGGTATGTTCCCACAGAAGAACAAATAGCTAACATTTTCACAAAAGCTTTAGGAGCATCAAGATTTTCTTACTTGAGATCAAAACTTGGTATTGGTTTAAAAGAGTTTTCTGAAGCTAGTAGAAGCTTAACTTGAGGGAGGATGTGAGAGTTCATTGGTAATGCTTCATTAAGCTTCTACATGTGATCATGTTACACATCATCAGAAGATACACGTCAGCAAGAGCTAGTTGCATTGCTGAGCTGTTAGTTTGTTAAGTTTGTTAGCTTTGACAGCTGTTAGCTTGTATAGCTTGCGCAGCACACATGTGATACGTGATATCACATGTGATCAAGATCTTGTAGTATATAAGTCTACAAGAACAGAGTACTATTTTGTACAATTACATTACAAAGATCAATACACAAAATTCTCTTCCTCTTGCTTTGTTCTTATTCTCTGTTTTTCATTCCGCAAGTTACATTTCTCATTCCTACACTGCATGTAAATGACATGTATATATACATCTTATGGTTATATAATTAGTATCTGATAAAGACGACCTGACTTTTTGAAAATTTGCAGGTTTTAAATCCTGATTTTTGATTCTATCATTTGGACTTAAAAAAAATGGTAAAGCTTGACTTAATTTAAAAAATCAAATGTTAGAATTTAAGACATGATTAATAAAACTCATATAAGCATTCTGACATGAGTTTCACCATTTGTTTTTTTTATTGTTTATATGTAATACATTTATAATTAATTGATTGGATTTAAAAATAGTCAAGTTCAATCCAGAACAATCCAACATCTTAAATGGGTCTCTTGGTACTAGAAATGAAGAACTAACTTGACGGGCATGGTGATATGCAGAGCCTGGAATGTTAAATGGCTGAGCTCTTATTCCTTGAACCAAACCTTTAAACAACTTAGACATGGTTTCCAAGAGAGGCCCCG
The DNA here is from genome assembly GCA_003254975.1 of Ochetophila trinervis. Classification (NCBI taxonomy): domain Eukaryota; kingdom Viridiplantae; phylum Streptophyta; class Magnoliopsida; order Rosales; family Rhamnaceae; genus Ochetophila; species Ochetophila trinervis. Next base: position 9,177 of record QANX01004687.1, read on the forward strand.
GCTCAAAACTTACAAATAGCTTTTCTATGTTTTCAAATGTCACCTGTCAAAATATATTATGGTATGTGTGAAATTTAACTCACTTTACTAAATCCAACCACAAAATAAAAAATTAAGGTTAAAATGCATTTTAGTGTTCTTAAATTTGTTCAGTCTCTACAATTAATTTGTGCAATTGATACCTTCTATATTGAAAAAAATTGCACATTTGTCCAATGTAATTGAAATTGATAAAAACAAGTTGCACATTTGTCCAATTTAGTTAAAATTGACAAACTCTATCAACTTAAAATTAACATATGACCCTCAAAATTATTTTTTTCACTTTTAATTTTACCAAAAACTAAAAAAAAAAAGAGAGAAAAAAAAACTATAAATGAATTTCAAATTATTTTTTTGATGTTTTTATTTTTTTTAAAATTTTTGGTACAATAAAAAATGAAAACAAATATTTTGAGAGTCATATGTTAATTTTAGGTTGATAGAATTTATCAATTTTAACTAAATTGGACAAATGTGCAACTTTTTTTTGTCAATTTTAACTACATTGGACAAATGTGCAACTTTTTTCAATTTAGAGGGTATCAATTGCACAATTTAATTGTAGAGACCCCTAAATGGACAAATTCAATTTTAAAAGGTACTAAAATATATTTAAACCAAAAATTAACTCTAATAAAACAAACGCGTGGCATTTTGTAATATACAATATGGAGACAGGAGTTTAATTTTGTATAGTAGCAATGATTCTATAGTCACTAGGTATTAACCAAATTTTTCTGATTTTATCTAATCAATGTCGCAAGTGACATTTGAATAGTTCAACGAAAAAGTTTGCTATTTTAAAATCAGATAGCCTGAATTTGAATTTCTCATCTTAATATAGAAAAGAAAAACTAATACGGCAAGATTTCATCGAATAAAAATTAGTTAATAGGGTCCATGTGGCATGCACAAAATAATTATTGAAATATATAATTTAATTTCTGTCTACGTTTTATAAATTCGAATTTATGAGAAGATTGATGTTGAATTGTTGTTTAATAACATTTTGTATATTATTACATTATTTGATATTCACAATTTTTTTAATAAAAAATGGGTACCTTCTCAGTTTCATTGGAAGCTATAATGGTACCCTTTTGTGTCCAAGATTGGAGAGCTGCAACCATATGAGGTTGGACTGGAAGAGTAATGCGTCGGAGAGCGTTTGGACCATTAATGACATTGGAGACGAAGCTTCTAAGCTAACCTTGTATGAGACTATCCATGAACGGCCACTAATGAACTATTCCCCACAATATCAATGTTTGGCCATTTCAAGATGAAGATATTTTCTACTTGAAAAATGAATCTGTCACTACTAGAAAAGTGAGCAGTTGCTACAAGCGTTTTTTGTAGCAAATTAGCTATTTTTGTAGCTGTTTTCTATTTAGCTACAAAATAAGTTCGTGGGTACGTCGTAGCAATTGGTGTGTGATTAATTGTCTACAGCTACATAATTTTTTGGACTCGTAGCTAATAATGAACAGTAAATAAACCATACTCAACCATGGTTAAGCCTTTTTTTCGTAACTAATGAGGGATTGTTCAGCTACGAAATTTGTTGTCACTGTTTACTTTGAGCTACGCCATTGATTATGTAACTGTTTTACATTAGCTACACGTAATATTTGTCACTACCATTAGCTACAACATATTATTTGTGAATTTTGGTTAAAAGCTACAAAATTAAAATTGTAGTCAAATGTAGTTGTCTGGATATTTTTGATCAAATGCTACGATAATATATATTGTAGCAATCCATCATGAGGGACCAAATTTGTGTTTGTCAAAGAAATTCACCAGCTACGAAATTAAATTTATCTGTAGCTATTGTTATTTTATGATACAATTTTGTGGCTATATATGAAAACATGCTATATTTCCAATTAGACATTGAGATTTCCACCTTCAATATTCAGAAACAATATATACATCCACTCAAGCATAAAATAAACAATACTAACCAAAATACACACAGTCATTCAAGTGCAAAATTTTATACATATTAGAGTACTTCCAACATCTACATCTGTCACCACATGTACATCATTTTCCACCCTTACATAACAAAAAAGTAATGGGTATATCCAGGTTAGGTTAAGTTTCCAGCTTCACAGATCCAGCTAGTAGTGGCTGCTAAAATGTCTAAGTACCCTAAGTCAAGTATCCATACAAAATAGAAGCTTAGAACTTCATCATGACACTTGTATAGTCTAACCATCAAGCATTGTAAGATTCATATAGCATATTAAACTATCCATCAAAATATATACATATGTCCTAAAGATAATTACCATTTAGAGTTTAGAGTTTTTACTGGTATATAATCAAAATATGTGGGAAGACCCTATCATTCTTAAAGTACCATTCCAAGCTGATTTTCCTTAATCAAACAGCTGCATCAGGTTCATGATGGCCTGAATCTGCAATCAATGATAATATATCAAAACAGTTAATACATTGACAAGTTATGTTTCATTCACTTACTGCAAAACTATACCATTTTCTTTTTTCCCATACATTCAAGTATGAATATATTAATACATACAGATCTATTTCAAAATTAGGGACTTTACCAAAGTTTGTTGTGAAGTGTGGATGTGATCCTTCCAGCTCAAGCAGTTTAGCTTCCATTTCAGCTTTAAATTTTTCAAACAGTGTTTGAGATCTGTTTTCTATCGCATCTTGTCGAGCCTTTAATTCTGCAACCTCTTTCTCCAATTCTGCATTCCTTCTTTCAGCTGCCTCTGCTCTCTCTAATGTTTCCCTTCGTTGTTGCTCCCTACGCATTTCTGATTTTGAAAGGCGCTTACCACCCGGGCAACCAAAACACAAATTACCAGCCTTTTGAGGTAAAACAGTGTCAAATATATCATCTATAGTCATTGTACCCCCTTCAACTTCAGCTTGCAATTGCAATTCTCTTAATTTTTCCTATAACAATGTCAAATGAAATTCATAATTGTATAATAAAGAGCACTGATAATGAACTATAAATGTATGAACTATAAATCTTACATAAATTTGCTTTGATTGTTCATCAACCCATTTGTTATTTTTCTTGCTAAAATGTGTCTCATACCAAAGCTGAATTCTATCAACTTCATCATCTTCTGTACTATTCTGAAAATGATAAAGTATTCACATATATTAAGATCAGCAGCATATTAATATAAACATATTAAATATTTAAATTTATATAAATATTTAACTGTATAAATATATATAAATAGGCTTTAGCGACGCAAAGTGCTTTTCGCGTCGCCAATTCATTGAGTATTGGCTACGCATGGCGTCGCTAAAAGTATATTTAGCGACGCACTATTTTAATACATTAATAATAGTCATCGCTAAAAATACTTTTAGCGATGCACTGTTTTAAAATACGTAAACTAAAAATTGCGTCGCCAATACTATATTCTATATATATATATTTACTATATATAATATAAAATTATAAAATACATATATAGAAATATAGAATATAATGTATATATAATAATTTATAAAATATAATTCTATATATATAGAACTAAGATATATAATTTTATATCATATAAATTATAGGATTTGCATGTATATAAATGTATAAGATATCATATAAGATTAGCATATAATATTTNTAAACATTCCAATGATCAAAGAGCTTTTTTATTATGATAAAAGCATGCTGTCTAACAGATTTAGAGAAGAGACTTCTATAAACTAGTCGTGCTCTGCCATAAATATCAGAATTCAGAATTGTTGGGAAGGGAAAATGGAGGAACCTTGTTCTGGAATATGGAATTTAAGAAATGGAAATACCAATTATGTTGAGAATGTTGATTTATAAGTAGGCAGTTACGTGCAGTCTAAGCTATCTTTATCCTTGACAATAAAATGTTTTTCTAATGCTCTATACTTGCTGCCCTGTTCTGATTTGAACTGTTCTAAGAATACACGTTAGGCTATGAATATTGTATAATGAATCTAGTGAAATGGCATCATCCAATAACTTGAACCACAATAATCCACAACAAAATTTAATATCTATCAAATACAATATATAAATGATTACATATTGTATTAGGGTTTAGTTCAAATACAAAAATGCAAAAATATATCACTAACTTAAATATTGTGTAAATTTACCACATATTACAATAGTTTTATTTGATCCATTATAAGAAGCAGTAGCTGCATACCTTGAATTCAGGTGATGAGAAAAAATCACATAGCCATTTCCACTCCGTTTCATTTACACCTTCCTTCGGCTTATTTCGAATAGCTTCTGCCTTTGTCTTGAACTTGAGAAAGTGTTTGTGAAGCCTATAGCGATAGCCTCTATACTGTCGATTCATAGATGCAAATATTGCTTCTGTGTAATACTCTTCCCCATTATCCATCTTAAAATTGTCCTATATAAGATAGACAATCAATCAACATATGAAATGAAATTTGCCTAAGACAAATCAGTCCCATTTACAAGAAAAATTTATATCTAAAATACTTGATATGGTACAAATTTATTACAATTTGTACCTTAAGACGATCTACCAGTCCGTCTTTGCAAGTTTTATCAATTTTATTCCAACCTTCAACAGTTAGTGGTGCAAAACTGCGTACAATCATTCCATTGGCAGTAGTCATCATTTCTGAATAATCCCCAACTGGTCTCATCATGTCCTTACAAATTTTAACTTTCACTTGTTCACCCCGTTGCTTCTTCTTCGTCAGTTCAACAGCAATGGTTTTCCCACGTCTCTTGTAAGTATTTATGGCTGCCACTGAAAAGCAATGTTGCCCAAAAATCAGTTTCTACAGAGTCTACCTAAATTAATTGTATTAATATGACAAATTTTTTTACTAAATTATTGCATACATGATATAGTTCACTTTCGTTTATATCATCAAAACAATTACGCGTTGCAATGTGTGAAAGTAAATTACAATAAGATATACTGGTTTACCATCATTCTCCATTTCTTGTGGATGTTCATTGATGTTAGCTGCTGCACTTTCAGCTGGTGGCTGTGGATGTTCGTTGTTGTTAGCTTCTGCACTTTCAGCTGGTGGATGTGGATGTTCGTTGCTGTTAGCTTCTGCACTTTCAGCTGGTGGATGTGGATTTTCATTGATGTTAGCTGCTGCACTTTCAGCTGGTGGCTGTGGATTTTCATTGCTGTTAGGGGCTGCACTTTCAGCTGGTGGCTGTGGATTTTCAAACACTTGGTTCACTGATCTTGTTCTCATTAGAAATTCAGTCTCTTCTCTTGTATCTGAGTCATATGTGTCTGAGTATATTTCATAACCAATTATTCATGGTAACTTATATAATATCAAACTACCATTTAGTTGAATAATACAAATACACCAAGTTTATATTACCGTTGTTTCCATCTTCGTTCAACTCTGATTCGCTGCCAGGATTGTCAGACTCTGAACTTCTACTGGATGTTTAAGTTCAAATAGTGATCTTACTATTTTTCTCGGGCTTGATCTAGTTGCAATAGACCCCCTCTTCTTATTCTCCGTCCTCGACCTCTAGCAACTGATTTGTCTGTGCCACAGCTTTCAATGTTAAAAAATACAAACATTTTTATTTACCTTGAGCCTAAATAAATATAGTAAATGGTGGTTCCAAAAATGGATCCTTCATTACCATTGCTGTCCAACATAATTGGGATGCTAGGAATTGCTGGTTCTACGGGTACTGTAGGGGTTGTAAGTTCTGAAGGTTGTATTGCTTTGTTCCTAGGGCTTGATCTAGTCGCAATATAGCCCCCTCTTCTTATTTGCTGCACTCTACCTCCACTATTTGATTTGTCTGTGCCACAGCTTTCTATGTTAAACAAATATACAAAATAAACCCTAATAAATGGTGTTTCCAAATTTGGAGTGTTCATTACCATTGCTGTCCAATTCCTTTTGGATGCTAGGAATTGCAGGTTCTAGAGGTCCTGTAGTGGTTGTAAGTTCTGAAGGTGATATTGCTTTGTTCCTAGGGCTTGATCTACTAGCAATGTACCCTTTTTTCCCTCTTAGTTGTCCTCCTCCTCGGCCTGCACATTTTAGTGGTGTGTGCCTTTAATCAAACCATGTAATAATATGTATTGACGCTTATGCAATTTGTGTAATGTATACCTAATTTTGTCATAGTTGCTGGATTTGGTACCTTCTCAACTTTAATTCTCGCTGTGTGTAAACCTATCACATCAAACATATATATATTAATATTCATATTAAGAAACTCAAGCTTAATTAGTAACTTCAATATATCACAAGCAACAAAGTTAAGTTGAGAGTAAAGAATAGATTCATTGTATTCTTTTTGACCAATAGATGGTTCTACTTCTATGCNCCCACATCACGAGGGTTTACTATTTTTCAGTTAAACACGCAAGGGAGTGGGTAAGAATGTCTAAAAGAGACGGAAAGTGAGTTACTAGTTCCGAAGAAGAGCAAGTGGCAACACCGGATCCAAAGCTCTTACAGAAACTGTAATCCCAACACACAATATGATATGGAACAAACCCTAGGTAAAAACCCCCCCTATAGCACCTCTAGATAACAATTGTATCTAGCAACATTAATTAGAAGGCAAAGAATGAAATTTAAATTCGCCACAAAGTAAATACCTTTGATAAGAAGATCAATTCCCAAATGCAACAAGTAGAGGAAGAACTATCCTCACTTGGAACACACAAGTCTTGTTGAAAACAAGAATAGATTCTATTTAATCAATAATCAAAGTTGTCTTACAAGCTAGTAACCCCCCCTTTATATAGATATTAGGGTTATGTTAAGAATCAATCTAGCCCATAAAATAATTAGGAAAGTAATCATAAGGCTAAAAACTAACCCTAAATAAATATAATCCGAAAATAGAAATAATTACAAAACTGCCATTATAATATGGAAATAGCAATAATTATGAAACTGCCATTATAATCCGAAAATAACTAAATTATGAAACTACCATTGTAATCCGAAAATAGCTAAAATTACATCGTTTCGCCTTTGCAACTCCCAAGCAGCATTACCACCTTCATTCTTTGCTTGGACATCATGCTTAAAACATCATCTTTTGCTTCAATGGTAGAATATGACACTATGATGCCCGTATCAATTTTTGTCTCTTTATTTCAGGACTTTGATGAGAAATCAAAATTGCGTGGAGTGCCTAAAACTATTAAATATGATAGGAATGTGAAATTTTTGAGTCCCTTTGGGCAAATTTTTTGGGAACACACATGGAGGATATTCAAACCAGAAGATTGAGTTTGGGTATATTTAAAGAAGAAAAGCTTTTCCAACCTTAGGAAATCGAAGTTGGATGCTAGAGCAGATGAACCGTTTCAAGTGCTTCAAAGAGTCAAGGACAGCGCATACAAAATCGCCCTTCAGGGTGAGTACAATGAGTCTTCTACTTTCAATGTTTATGATATTTTTCCTTTCGATATGGATTAAGATTCGAGGACGAATCTTTTTGAAGAGGAAGGGAATGATACGGGCATCATAGAGATATACTCTACCATTTGATGCGGGCATCATAGAGTCATATTCTAGCATTGGAGCAA
>QANX01004688.1:3927-17248 GCA_003254975.1 Ochetophila trinervis
AGAGAGTTTGAAACTCTCAAGATGAAGGAATCTGAGAAGGTGAAAGATTTTACAGAAAGAATGATGAAGGTTGTAAATCAGATTCGAGTTCTTGGAGAAGAACTCTCTGATAAAAGAGTGGTGGAGAAGGTTCTAGTGAGCTTACCTGAGAGATTTGAAGCTAAGATCTCTTCTCTTGAAGAATCAAGAGATCTTAGTGAGATATCTCTTTCGGAATTGTTGAATGCACTTCAAGCCACAGAACAAAGGAGAGATATTAGGCAAGAGGAAGCAACTGAAGCTTCCATGATGGTGAAACAGAAAGGTAAAAGTGTTGTCTTTACCTCAAAAAAGCAATTTCCAGACAGGAAAGATAAAGGGAAGGAGAGTTCAAGCAGAGATGTGGAGAGGAAGAAATTTGGGCCATGTTTCCATTGTAAGAAAGCTGGACATACTGCCAAATTTTGTTGGTTTAGGCCAAATGTCCAATGTAGGCATTGTAAACAATTTGGCCATATAGATAAAGTTTGTAAGAAGAAAAGAGAACAAGTCCAACATGTTAACCAAGCTCAAGTGCCGGATGAGATCCAAGAGAAACCAGAAAATTTATTTTCAGCTTCTTGTTTCAAAGCTGTGAGTAACAAAGGAGAATGGCTAATTGATAGTGGATGTTCTAGTCATATGACTCACAATGAGCAACTCTTTGTGAGGTTAGACCGAGATGAGCATACAAAAGTCAGAATCGGCAATGGAGTTTTGGTGGATGCTGTTGGAAGAGGAGATGTGGCTGTCACTACACCAACAGGTACTAAAATCATTTGTGATGTTTTACTTGTTCCAGAAATGAGTGAAAATATATTGAGTGTTGCTCAAATGTTAAAAAACAATATTCTCTAAATTTTTCAAAAAATCAATGTGTTATAATGATTCTCAAGGAAAGGAAGTCTTGTGTGTAAAAATGAAAGACAAAAGCTTTGTAGTTGATTTGGAAGAGAATATGCACACTGCTTTTAAGGCAAAAGCTGAGAGTGACTTTCAGCTATGGCACAAAAGATTTGGCCATTGTAATTATGGCTCCTTGAAGTTTATGCATAATCAAGGAATGGTCCGAGACCTACCTAAGGTGAAAGAAAGTGAGGGGATTTGTGATACATGTCAGTTTGGTAAACAAAAAAGGTTGCCTTTTCCTTCAAATGCAGCTTGGAGAGTTGATGAGAAATTGAAGTTGATTCACACAGATGTGTGTGGACCAATGAGTGAGGCATCCTTGAATGGAAGTAAATATTTTCTAATCTTCATAGATGATTACTCAAGATATTGTTGGGTGTATTTTCTTATACAAAAATCTGAAGTTGCTGCAAAATTTAAGGAGTTCAAATCTTTGGTTGAAAATCAGTCACAAATGAGCATTAAAATGATAAGGTCTGACAATGGAGCTTAATATACAGCTAGCTCATTTGAGATTCAATGCAAAACTACAGGGGTTATTCACCAATTCACTACTCCATACACTCCATAACAAAATGGAGTTAGTGAGAGGAAAAATCGAACTATAATGGAGATGGCAAGATGCCTTATTTATGAGAAAAGTCTGCCAAAATTTTTTTGGGCAGAAGCTGTTAACACAGCAGTTTATTTGCTTAATAGAGTTTCAAGCAAAGCTTTGGATTCCAAAACCCCTTATGAGATGTGGCATGGAACCAAGCCTTCAGTTGATCATTTAAGAGTCTTTGGGAGTATATGTTACATGCATATACCTGAAATTAAGAGAAGTAAGTTAGACAAAAAGGCTGCTGTTGGAATTTTCATGGGTTACTCTTTGGTTTCCAAGGCCTATAGAGTTTATGATGTGAATGCAAAGAAACTTGTTGTTTGCGAGGATATTGTTGTAGATGAATCAGCTTCATGGGATTGGAGAAAAGAGAAAGTTCATGAGGAGAAAAAAGAAGTGGGAGAACCTCTCCCTCATCTTGATGGTGAGGAGGAGCTCTTAGATGATGATGAGAATGCTGTTGGAATTAGGGGCACCAGACCTTTAACCGAGGTGTATGACAGGTGTAATATGGCCTTGAGTGACCCCTCTAGTGTTGAAGAATCTCTCCAAAGTGAAAAATGGAAGGAAGCAATGAGAGAAGAGCTTCAAATGATTGAAAAAAACCAGACATGGGTGCTGGTTGACAGACCAAATCACAAATTTGTCATTGGAGTTAAGTGGATTTTCAGGACAAAATTGAATCCGGATGGTTCTGTAAATAAACTCAAGGCAAGATTGGTCGTGAAAGGTTATGCTCAACAATATGGAGTTGATTTTAGAGACACATTTGCACCTATGGCAAGAATGGAAACTATAAGGTTGTTGTTGGCATTATCTGCACAAAAAGGCTGGAAGGTATTTCATCTTGACGTAAAATCTGCCTTCTTAAATGGTTTTTTGAAGGAAGAGGTCTATGTAAAGCAGCCAGAAGGGTTCACTATTCCAGAAAGTGAAAGCAAAGTGTATAAATTGGTGAAAGCATTGTATGGCTTGAAACAAGCTCCTAGAGCTTGGTATAGTCGAATTGATGAGTATTTGCTAAAACAAGGATTCCATAGAAGTGAAAATGAACCCACTCTCTACATAAACAGCCATGGAAGCTTAATGTTAGTGTTTCTTTATGTTGATGACTTATTGGTGACAGGAGGAGATGAGTTTAGAATAGAAAAATTTAAATATGTCATGAAAAAAGAGTTTGAGATGACAGATTTAGGTGAAATGAAGTTCTTTCTTGGAATTGAAGTTATTCAAGGCAGCAAAGGTATTTTTCTCACTCAAAGAAAGTATATTGAAGATTTGCTCAAGAAATTTGACATGGAAAGGTGCAAACCAGTTGCAACTCCCATGGTACAAAACCAAAAATTCATCAAGGAGGATGGTTCTAGTCTAGTTAATGCTTCTGTTTTTAGAAGTTTAATTGGCAGCCTACTATATGTGTGTTCTTCAAGACCTGAGATCATGTTTTCAGTTAGTTTGCTCTCTAGATTCATGCATGCACCTACACAAATTCATTATGCTGCTGGAAAAAGAATATTGAGATACTTGAGAGGTACAACTGATTATAGAGTGTGGTATCACAGGTCTGAAAAGTGTATTTTAGAGGGATTCTCAGATAGTGATTGGGCTGGAGATTTAGTGGATATGAAGAGCACATCCGGGTATGTTTTCAACAGTGGTTCAGGACCATTTTCTTGGAATTCCAAAAAACAAACATCAGTTGCTCAAATCAACAGCTGAAGCTGAATATATTTCAGCTTCTGCTGCGTCGAATCAAGCCATTTGGCTACGAAAACTCTTGCTGGATTTGAAGGAAGAACAACTAAAAGCAACCATTATTCATTGTGACAACATGTCAGCTATATCAATAGCAGAAAATCCTGTCCAACATGGAAGAACAAGCATATACCATTAAAGTATCATGCTTTGATAGATTTTGAAAGAAATGGTGAAATTAAGTTGATGCACTGCAGCTTCGAAGTTCAATTGGCTGATATTTTTACCAAAGCTCTTCCAAAGGAAAGATTTGAAACATTGAGGAGTTTTCTCAATGTTTCCTCCAAAAATGTCAAGGAGGAGTGTTAAAAGATGACATTTTTGGTGACTCAAAAAAAGAAGAATGGAAGAAGAAGCTGCTGCAAGTTTCTATGTGCAAGCTACTGTGGAGAACAAATTTAGTTTATGTTTTTGGTTTAGAATTCTAGTTAGTTTGTAATGGTTATTGCATATTTAGCAGCCATTTTAGTTACTTTGTAATGTAACTAGCTACTGTCAAAATGCAGGGATATGTTTTTGATATTTGTGCAAAAGTTACTGCAACTTTTGCATTTTACAGCTTTGCATTTTACAGCTTTAGGCATTTGCAACTTTTGTATACTGCAGTAGGCAAAACAGCAGCTACTCCAGACCTTTTGTCAGAAATGTATATGTATTGTTAAAAATTTAAAATGAAATGCAGTTTTACTGTTTTTTTTCTCAAAAAGTTCTCTCTACAATTTCCCCTCTTTCTACTTCCTCTCTTTGTTGAAACTTAAGGTTATTCTCACATAATCTACCACTCGCTAGTTGATTTTTCTTTGCTTTGTTTTTTTTTTTTTTAAATATATATTCTCTTTTGCTCCTGATGCATTTGCAATTCTATCTCAAAGAAGCAACCAAAACAGTGACAGCATAAAAACTAAGTTGAACCATCCTAAGTAGGCATCAGTCCAAATTCCAAGAAGAAACTTCAAGAGTTTCCATCAATTGGAGAATAGAAAATTAGTACTCGTCCATGGAAGTCTCGTATCGCCAGGTTCAAGAAACACAAGTTAATTTAATTACCATTAGAGCTCTATATATACCTCATCATTTGAGAATGACAGAGCCTGCCTAAATTGGCATCTTCTAGAAAGTATTTCTTTACTGACAATAGTAATCCCATTATTGAAAAGAAGTCCCCTTTAGGCTTTATCTTCTTCACTTGCTGTGCAAAACTATAGGCTGATTTGGTGAATTACTTGGAAAAGACTTGAATTAGTAGAGAGGTTAATGCTATTGTTGACTAGAATCACTTATTGTAACACTGCTGCCTTTGGAAAAGATTTCTGCTGTTATATAATATCTTGTTATTGTGACAGTGCGTACAAGGAGATAAATTTAGGTGGATTTAATGTTCAAGTAGCATTTCTTGGTGTTCTTGGTCACTGTTTAATTCAGGTATATACTTAAAAACGATGAAAAGTCAACTAAGGTATTTCTTGGTGGCGGAATTGCGTTATAATTGACATGGTCGAACAATTTTTCTTGGGGTATAGTTCTATATATTTGAAGCGAAATGATGTGATTATTGTCCTTGGGCCATATTTGGAGGCTTGTATTTAATTGTATTAGAGAGATGTATTGTATTTATTTTGATTAATACTATGTTTGATTGTAGTTATTGGATTACATAATGGATTTGAAAGTTTTAAATACAACATATGATGTATTACTAATACATCAAAATTTATTTTTATTAAATATACCTCATCATTTCTTTTTTTGCACATGTAGGTTTTACTATATATATTTTTTATTTTTATTTTTCTTCTTCTTAAGGCATATTCCACTGTTAAATTTTTGATTTTTTTTTTATGCTTTATCTTTCCCCCTAGTCAAACGGTAAATTTGTTAGTATTGAAAATAAAAATTCTTTTAGATCGTCATTTTAGATTATATTTGTAATTTTTATTGTTTTGTCTGTAATTTTCATTAGCCAAGCTTAAAAATAGGTAAGCGAAAATAAAACGTACAATCTAAGTTACATCTACTATTAATTTGTTTTTAATATTTTTAGAATTCACCAATGATAAATATTAAAAATTTAAATATCAATTATTAAAAACTTTAATAAAATTAAAAGTTAAAAATTAAAAATTAAAACCTTTAATAAAAGTTAAAAAATTAAAATTTAAGTTAAAAGTTAAATTTTTAAAATTTTAATAAAATAATCTAATAAAATATTATAGTGTATCAAACATGGTATTGTATATACATTCTAATACAATTTTGTACCAAACACATGAGATATATAATACAATACATTATAATACAATTTAATACATTATAATATAATCTAATATAATACATCTAATACAATACAACGTACTAAACAAACTTTTGGATGCTTACACATTATCGAAGAATGGGAGAGGAGAGCAAATAGAGCTAAGAACACAAACGAGTGGAAGTCTTAGTACCTTTTAACACTTGAAAAGAAAGAGAAAAAGAAAAAGAAAATAATAATAATAATAATAAAAAGATATAGCCTATCGGTGGAACCAAAAACTGTGGTCGAGGAGCAAAGTGCCTAATAAAAAAAAGTTTGGGAGCAAAAAGCAAACACGAGTATATATTGAAGGGTAATAACGCTAAAAATTCTAAACAAGTGTCTTGCACATGACTATTTAAGGGTAAAAATTCTAATGGATGGAAAAAAAAAAAATTATAGCCTGACAGTGCAAAAGCAGAATTGAAGGACTTATGCAAGAAAAAAAAAAAAAAGTATAAAAGCCATCAGAAAAACATGAATATAAATTGGGGGATAACAGTTCTTAAAACCCTCCAAGTTATTTAAGTTCAGTGAGGAAAAAAAGTATTTAGTAAATATTTTTGTTTGATCTAGTTCGTAGTGCAATTATATTTTGGGGGAATTACCGAAAAAATATTATATTTTGGGGGTGAGAGCATTGTTTTAAAATGCAAAAACAGGCATTGAAATGTAGGTTTATTAGACATTTAAAATTCAATATAAAAAGTTATACTACATTTAAAATTATTAATTATAATAAAATAATAAATTTTAAATATTTAAATTAATATACAATACAGCGTTGATTTTTAATTTATAAATACGATGCTAGAGTTATTCAAACATTTATCAATTTTAACTACAAGAAATTTGGTCTATAGCAACAGCGAGTTTAAGTGACTAAAGCCAATATTTTCGTCGCAAAACATATACAATTATGAAAACATTTCGCAACAACGTCGCGACAGTAGACTCATCACTGAAAGTCTCTAACTACGAAAATAAGATCGTTTCGTAACTAAAGGTCAATTTATGCATTTTAACTAAAGGACAATTTATGCATTTTTTCCAATTTTCGTGACTAGCTGCGTTAAATTCAGTTACAAAACAATCTGTAACTGAACTTCTACATATTCGTGACTGAACCTTCATATTTCATGGTTAAACATATTCCATCAGTTACGAAGTGTTTTGTTACTCTTTCATACATTGAAGCAGGTTCTTGGCATCTGCCATGGAGTGCAATTGGTTCCAACGCCCACGCCTAGTGAAAGCACGATCTCGTTTTTCTGCCTCAGAAAGTTGTGACGCCATTGCAACTAGTGAGTTTGATGAATTGCTCAGCATGTTCTCAAGTGAAGATATTCTGGCCATTCTTGCATTAGGTGACATGGACGACACTCTAAAAGACAAAATCCAGTACTAAATCCACCAAAGAAAAGAGGTCTAACTATTTACTATTATTATCTCTGTTTCTGCTACAATTTTAATCATATCCCAAATCCCACACAATAATATATAATGATGCATTTATAAACAGAAGTGTTGAGCCTCAAATTATACCTAGCAAAGCCATTCTTTCCTCTTGGAGGACTAAGGCCCTTGGCAGCAAATTCATCCACTAGCTTGCGTTAGAATGGCTAACTCTTCTGCCAGTGCAGCTCGCCTTGCGAGCTTCTAGCAATTCTTTCAGCCTCTTGGTAGCCATTGCAGCCTTTTCAGTCTTTCTTTGAAGAACTTGAAAAAGAGAATTATTTTCTTTACTTCTTTAACTTTTTTTTTTTTGTTGAGAAAAACTGAAATAAGCTACTACATCTCAAGCTACATCTTATAGCCATTGTTCTACATGCCTTGAAAGTTTAGTATTCCAATGATTCTCACACTAGAAGCATCCTTAATTTGGCAAAAGCATCAGGCAACAAGACCAGACAATTTTATCCACATCAATGTGATCTTAGCAAAGGGAAAATATACCATATATTAATAAGCTAATAAGCCCAATGTCTTTCATATTTCTAAAAAGTAGTCAAAAGACGGAATAATTACCATTTTTTGGTGCTGATTCAAAGCTTGCAGCTTATGCCTTTCATATCCATTTCTCCTGCCCTCCTTTTGTAACTATAATTTCCAATACATAGACAAAAGATGGAGGGAGTATAAGAAAGACCAGTGCAAATAATTCCATTAAGATGAAAAGATACTTAAAACATAAAGCATAATAATTAATGAGAAAATAAACAATAATAAAGCAACAGCCAAAGTGTTTGAAATAGAATTTTGAATCATGACGAATGAAGCCAACTAATGAGGTACAAAGCCTTCATCGGTTTAAATAGTGCTAGTAGCTGAACAAAGAAATCTGTGTGAAGCCATAACTAGTTATCAGGCTTTTGTGCTATAGGCTTGCACTGTTAATCTGTCACTTCAACCATATTAGATATCCAAATGCAGCTTTTTGATCATTTGTAGGTTTTCAAAATATGCATAAAAAATGAAAAAAATAATATAGAAGTGCAAATGGCTGGAGCATTGGAGTCTGTGAACTGGTTTTCAAATCTAAAAGAAAGAAGCTAAGTGAAATACTTGCAGCAATTCCTTTTCTCGAGATGCTTTCAATTGTTGAACTTGTTCAGCTTCTTGTTTTATACTTTGTTGCAATTGAATCTATAACTTCAAAGTAAATAATAGTAGCAGACAATAGACAAATAAAATTGTATTAATTCAAAAATTAAAGTTCGAATGAATATCAACCTTCTTGGCCTTTATAGACTGGATCTCATCTTCATTGATTACATTTCTGTTTTTGCTTTAACAGCTGGACCTGGTTCTCTTGTTTCATCTTAAGATCCAGAATCTGGTATGAATAAATAGTAAAAGGTCTAAGAATTTGAGTTGCAGAAGGCTATTTTCTTAGATCCAAGGAGAGATGACATGCAGAAAAATGCAGTCACCTGTGCCTCAAGTGTTTTTAATTTCTGTGTGGATATCTTGCAGCTTTTGTGTTTGTCCATCTGAGCTAGCGGCAAAATTTTACTTGGCAACTCGAACGTCGACATACAGAAAGTCTAAGACATGTTAAATACGCAGAACTATCATCTTACTTTGCAAGTTTATTTCTATTACCCAACCTCGTTAGCATGAAAGCTATTAAGAAAAACTATATAAACAAGAGGAAAACACCACATAATAGTACCATATCTTCATGTGACAGCAGTCATTATCACTTATAACAATTTGTAATTTAAAGGTAAAGTTTCAGTTTTCATAAGCATCGGTTATGAGAGCAATACTATATAAAAGGGTTAATAGAACCCAAGACCTCTCAAATGAGAGTAGATTTTAACACAATGATGTCATAGTTGAAAAATGCAAATCAATTGACTCTACTGGTCGTTTATAACATTGATGCTCACAAAAGATAAAAATAGGTGAGGTTTTGGTCACAATTTTGACCTGTCGTATTATTTCCTCGAAGATGCTTAAAGCACCTAAGCATAATAGAAAATCATTTGCTATAGTTTCTTCAAACACCCTTGTTATAATAGACATTTTACAAAGCATATATCCATAAAAAGAAATTCATGTTTCGATTTACAAAGCATATATATATAACTATTACATGGATATAGTAGACATTTTCAGAAAACATATATGGTTGGCTAATCATGGTCAAAATAAATGGTTTTCATGTCTATTGCATCTTTATTTCGATTTACTGCCAAGCATATATCCATCAAAACTAAATTAACAAAACTCAACCACAAGCATTCCAAGAGTCACGGCTTCCAATCCCTTTCCTAAATTCTTCATGAGCCAGCAAACTTCAAATACTTGTATATACAGTTGAGACTAGAAAAAGGTTGCATACATATATTTACTAGCAAAACCTAACTAGAGGCAATTTGCCCAAACGATTCTATTCATCCTTTGACTCATTACTTACAGAGGAGTAAATAAGCCTTAATTGTTGCTTACTTGCACCATCTAAAATGAGCAAAATCTGTAAGCAATGCGAGGTGAGCAATCAGTAAATATACTGCAAATGCCTTAGATACAAAAAATGGATCAGGAACAAACTTGAAGTTAACAGACCTGACAAGATAGAAGAGATGTTAGTTTTCACCAGATAACACATGGAGAGAGATGTTCATGATCCAAACAAATAAAAGAAATGAAACAGAAAATTAGAGCCACAGCACAGTTGCATTCTATGTTGTTCAGACTCTAAAAATGGAGGAAGTATCCATGTCCACATGACATGGCATGGATACTGGTATGGGATCCGTTTCGGATCCTTCAAGTTAGAAAAGGATATGGATCCCTTTTTTTTTTAACTTCTGAAATAAGATAAATGTTATAATTTTACCTTCGGAAACAATAAAAATAGGAGATAAGGTTTGTTTATTATTATTTATTTTAGGCTTGAATTAGGTGAATATGCAAACATGACAAAACATATAAAAAAATTATGTTACATCTTGGAACTCATTTCCACTTGAAAAAAGATTTAAAAAAGATAGACCACATGGCATCATATCAACCATCTAGTCTTTGGTCTGGATATCATACATGTTAGAGATGCATTAAAAATTATGCAATTTATTCTACCAGCTTTTTACCCTAAGTTATTAAAGGATCAAGAAATTTGTTAGTCTAATTTCATATCTTCTACGAAGGGTATAGTTTCATTGTTTACAACTATGTTATTGAACAGTTTTATTTTTAAATAACATAATGGTTACAGTACAATATTAAAAGTGCATATGTACCTTTGTTAAGTTAAGATGACCTTTTGTCCATTTATTATTGGAATTACTGAATGAGCTAAAGTATTCACGAAGACTTAAAGCCCAAAAGAATCTTTTTAAAATAGTTATAAAAATGTACCAAAAGTGGATGAAGACGGCCCAAAATTGAAGCCTTTTGATACATATGCCACCGGATGAGACATGATAAAAGGCAGCCCCAATAGTATCTGCATAACCATTCACCAAGAAGGGATAAACAAAATGAATACCAAAAGCGGATGATACTCTTCATACCAAGGTTCTTGAAGTCCAACTCGTCACCTAACCACATTGGAAAAAAGATTAAAACAACACATAAATCCAACTTCCTCACTTAAATACTTGCATACTCTGTAAAACCACTTAAAATTAGAAAAACGATCATATGTGAAACTCATCGCCCTTAGAGTCCACCACTACTCATAAAAAACTTCAAAGCCTAAACTAGTTTGTTCATAACAAAAGGGACAAAGTAAGCACCAGTGTTAGAAAAACTAAGCCGAGATTTTCATCCAAAGAAGAGAAGAAGAGATTGAAAAAAGAAAACACAAAACTTTCTTTTATTTTGCCAAAAGGCCTCTATTTTGGCCAAAGGCAATTCTAAAGCTGAAAATACAAGCATAAATACACAACAAGCTCTAACAGTAAAGTGCTGTAGCTTTCACCTAACATGTCCAGCACATTACCTCTACATGTGGCTGTCATATTTAAAGTCTTACAAAGCCATACCTCACAACTAAATATCTTACATTTTTAGTGGTTCTATCACAACTAAACTAACCAACTCCAAACTAAATAAACACAACACTTTAGTTACTTCAATTATTAGTAACCTTTTAACCAAAAATACATTAAATACATTAAACACAAAAAACATGAACACTAAACTACCTAAAAATGCCACAGTCTAACAACCAGTACCAAAGCAGCACCAATTAAAGCAGATATCACCACCCCACTAAATATCCATAGCCTGTAAAAGATATGTTAAAAATAAGAGGAAACATAATGTTGCTTGAGCTATTTGCTTATTAATTAGGTAAACAATTAAAGCAACTTAGTCTATGTAGAGCAAAATAGTCTACGTAGAATAGCTTTAACATGAGTAATATGGAGCATAAAGGAGCACATTCATCTTTATTGAAACATCCCCATTACATATCAAACAAATGTAAACTTATCGTCTACCTTGTTTAAAATGCATTAAAGTAATCAAATTTGCTACCTGAAAATGATTAATCCTGATGCCACTTCTGCTGAATAATTGAGGCCAACGCAGCATGGAGTGTCATGGCGAAACAATCATTGAAAAGACGGAGCAGAAAGATAGAGTGCACTCTTTTTGACAGACAAAGCAAGGTAAGGGACCACCAAGGAAGCTGGGAGACATATATCAAGGCTGAGGCATTAGGAATAGAAATTTAGTAATTTAGATGATAAACAGCTGGAAAATGTCTAAACATGATTTTCATACCAGATCAGTCTTCACATAGATGAATAAGATAATTCCCAGATTTATAATGTACAGAACAAAATCTGCAATTACAAAATAGAAATGAAGAACCACTGATTAGGTTTCAACACAAATGAAAAAAAATCCAAAAAGGTTAATTTTTGTACTTAAGTAATAGTAATCAAGCAAGCAGCATAAATGTATTAAATAGCAGAAACAGAAACTAAAAAGAGCCTAAATTAACTTACTTGAGCTGTATAAACTTCTCCTCCTATAACACATTGAACAGCAGCATAAACATAGAGAAGACCAGCTGAATAGACCAATGGCCCTGTGTCGCCTTCAAGTTGCTATAATCTCTTTCTCCACCAAGAAACCCATTAACCTGTCAAAAACAAATGCACTATAATTGAGTGCCCTTACTAAGCTAAAATAAAATCCCTCCATAGTAAAAAATGTACATATAAAACAAGAATAAGTTATTTTTTACAAATTTCCTATATATTAACCAATCAATAAAAACTAAAACCCTTCCTTTTCCTTAGTGAATTATTCCAAACACAGCAAGAACCAAACTTTCTAATCTTTTGAAGAGTGAAACAAAACAAGAAAAGAGTAAATATTTTTTTAATTTTCACCTGTGACATGTAAACGTCCCAATCTATCTATATGTCTGTAACCAAACAGAAGTGACACTATGAGAAGCTGACGTTCACTTGACTTAACAAGGAAAGCAAAAAAGGATAAGAGAAACCCATCTTACAAGTGACATAAGCAATAATAAGGGCGACAAGGAGGGCATCAACGATAAGCAAAAGAAAAGCCAAGGCTACATTTGGATTTTTGAAAAAATTTGGGGTCAATTCATCTGATTTCTTTCACTGCATTGTTGATTTCCCCGCATGGTTAAATGAATTGTTAAATCAATGGTGGCGCCGAAGACCGTCATTCAAGAAATTCAAAGAAAATACTAAAAAGAGGATTAAAATTAGGAATCAAAGCTATTTTCTTGATATCTCTACACTAATAAAGATTTAAAACTTGAAGATAGAAAACAAGCGGGAAAAAACGTTCATAGCTTTTATCTTTCCTAGGAGCAAAAACACAAGAAGATGATAAGGAGCATATCATTACTGCATGTTGTTTGCCCTCAGCATCCCATATAGATGCTTTGCGAAATCCTAGGTTGATGCATCATCAAGAATGTGATTTAGGCCATCTTTGATATTGAATTTGGGCCTTTCAAGCCTACTCTATACATAGTTATCACTACAAGAAAATTGATCAGTTGCTACAAGCCATTATTGTAGCAAATTTGCTGTTTTTGTAGCTGTTTCCTATTTAGCTACAAAATAATTTTGTGGGTCTGTCGTAGTAATTTGTGTGTGATTAATTCTCTACAGCTACATAATTTTTTGGAATCGTAGCTAATCAAAAACAGTAAATAAACCATATTCAACCATGGTTAAGCCTTTTTTCGTAGCTAATTGAGCAATTTTCAGCTACAAACATATTTATAA